>QKWP01002515.1:0-17590 GCA_003550325.1 Gigaspora rosea | reverse complement strand
TTTTTTTTTTTTTTGTTACTAATTTTTTTTTCTAAATTATTAATAAAGTCATTGTTGGAATCATCATAATTGGAGTCATTGAAGTCAATGCTGACTAGGGATCAGTAATGTTTGGTTTCAAATTGACAGAAATGCACTATGGGTATCTTTTGTTGTTTTTGTTTAGTATAAATTTGAATTCTATTATTACATCTGTAATAATTATGTTGGTACTTTTGTTTGTTTTTTAAATTAATAAATTATGAATATATATAATGACCAATCAAATCAAACATGTGATTCATATAATAACTAATTAGAATTAGTCTAGGAATCCTCATTTTCTGCTATAACAGATCCAAATTCTGCCTGCTTTACAATTCAATTTATTTGAATTATATAATAACTTTTTTAGAATTATACTGAAATTTATGCAAATTAAGTAGAAACATTAAAATATGTGATCACTAGGTTTGTAAAATTACTATAATTTATAAATTTTTTACATCAGCAAATTATATATACATAATCTTATGTAAAATATTATGAACTATAATATTATAAAAACCTTACAATCAATACGGTATATTATATAATATATTACATTATATTATGGTAATATTACAGTATTATTTCAAAATATTTTGAAATATATTGTGAAATATTGCGAAATAGCCTAATAAAAAAATGTAAATTACCTCCCTACTAGGGATGTTACAGTCCAGCAAGGACTGCAGTCTGAACTAGTCTTTTGGACCAGTCTAAGCAGTCCACGGTCCATAAATTGGGACCAGTTCAGATCGGTCCGTCTGTAATATAAATTTTATATATTACTTTAAATACATAACTATGCGATTGAGGCTAAACCAAACTTGTTCTAAAATAATATTGCAAGTACACGTAATTAATTTACTAGAATTAGTTTTCATGTATAACCTTTAATTCTAAAAACTGAATTAAGACCTGTGGGTCGATAGTGTAGGTGGTTACGCTCCCAGGTCACCAATCGTAAGGTCACCGGTTCAACTCTTACTAGCGGACAAGAAAAAACTACATGTGATCACGAGATGGATGTGTTGAACTAGTATGCTGGGACCACAGCTGGTTAAAATTAACCACATTTAGTAAGTGCGTGTTGCGAATTTGGAAATATAGTATACTTCTGGTAGAATTCCAGTTGAATATTTGTATGCTTCTGGTGGGATTCCAGTTGAATGGCTATATGTTGAAATGGAAAGTGGTACTAACCCGATAAAGGAAAGGAGGCTTAGTCGAACTCAGGATAGGCTCAGCCCTAACCCAAAACGGAAGGAAACCGAAAACTTTGAAAGGCCAAAGGAAGAAAGTACCGAGAATTTCATGTTCGTGCCTCTGCCCTGCTCTGGTCAGTACGGACGACCAAGGTCCGGATGAAGTCAAAAGCTGAAACTTCGAAAGGCTGAAGGAAGAAAGTACTGAGATGCCATCTGTTGTAATTTCGCCCCAGTCAGTATGGACGATCTAAGGTTCCGGAAGAAGTTGGAAAACCGATAGACACTGCTGGCGGACTGGGTAACCAAATGAGGGATGTTCGGGTAACCGAGTATAGAGTTAGGTTGTACGACTAGTCCAGTATCAGCATAAGAATGTATCGTTAAAATAGAAATGTAATCAACCTTAATGACCTTAAATGACCTTAATAGAAGAGCGCCCATCAGCGCCCATAGCATAAAACTAGGGTTAAAAAAAAAAAAAAAAAAAAAAAAAAAAAAAAAAACTGAATTAAGGTTAAAAAATTTACTGGTTCTTGACAACCCAAACAGGATAACGATTATTTTTTTATTACAAGTAATTATACTTTTACATTTTTATTTATAACTTATAAAAAAACATTATACTGTATAAAAATATAGTTCATTTGAAATCTCAATTTGTGTGTTATGATAGTCAAAATTCTCTAATCCTATTGGCTACAGGTAGACCAGTCCTTGAACTGGACTAAAATAGGACCAGTCCATAGACTGGTTTATAAAATTTGGTCTGGTTTGTGGTCTGCTGCTCGGACCTGGTATTTTGAACCAAGACTAGACCAGGACGGACCATAACATCCCTATCTCCTATAGTGAACACGTACTTATACAAATCAATAAACTAATGTGCACAGTAAGTAATATTTTGATATTTTCCATTGTTTTGCAATATTTTGCAAATTTTTGCAAACTTTCAAAAATTTTTTATAAAATAAATAAACAATATACATATTCATATAATCATGCTTTTTTAGATATTTTCGCAATATTTCATCAGTTTCATAATTTAATATAAAATTTTATATTTTATTATTATTATTATTATATATTATAATTTATATTTATTAAATATATATTTTAAATAAAATTACATACTTTATTATATGGGCTAGGTGCTAGAAAATGGGCCAAAAATGACAAAAAAAAAGATCTTTAGAAAATCAATTTTTATATTATAAATTACTTAATAAATCATAATAAAATGCAAACTTTAAAGAGCTATACTGCAAAATACAACTGCTTTTGTATCTTAAGTGAAAAATGATCCTAATTTTATTCTAAATTGTTTTATATAAAAAAAACTCTTTGGGAAAAATTGTTATTTTTGGTCCTTTTTCCAGCACCTAGCCCATATATTACATATTACATTATTACAAATATTTTAACCTATTGCTATGTACAAAAAACTAGTCCTACACACTTATTTTCACTCACCCCACAGTTAGCTATTATCTTCGCTTTTTTGTTTTCTATTGTTCTTGAAAGTGTCAGAAGTCGTAGTTAGCATACACAAGGTTTCGAAATTTGTTTGTTTGCTTGCAAAGTGCTGAAATAAAATAAATTAATAAAAAAAATTTTAAAAATAAACCAAAAAAAGCAAAAACAAAAAACATAAAACATGAAACGAAAAAATAAATGAAGTTAAACCTTGCAAGAACTTGCAAAAACTTGCAAAAACTTGTGCCTATTTCTCTAAAAAAGTATTCTTGAAAATTTAGAAATTGTTATGGGTATGTTCTTGAAAGTGTTAGAAGTCACACAATGTTTCGAAAAGTTTTGTTTTTCTCGCAAAGTGCCAAAATAAAATAAATTAATAAAAAAATTTTAAAAATAAACCAAAAAAAACAAAAACAAAAAACATGAAACGAAAAATAAATGGTGAAACCTTGCAAGAACTTGCAAAAACTTGCAAAAACTTGCAACATTTCTCTAAAAAAGCATTTTAAAAATTTAGAAATTGCTAAAGGTGTGTTCTTGAAAGTGTTAGAAGTTGTATTTGGCATGCACAAGGTTTGAAAAGTTGTTTGTTTTTTTCGCAAAGTGCTGAAATAAAATAAATTAATAAAAAAATTTTAAAAAATAAACCAAAAAACAAATACAAAAAACACAAACCAAAAAAATAAATGAAGCAAACCTTGCAAGAACTTGCAAAAACTTGCAAAAACTTGCAAAAACTTGTGAAAACTTGCACCCATTTCTCTAAAGAATTATTCTTAAAATTTAGAAATTGCTAGAGGTTTGTTCTTGAAAGTGTTATAAGTCAGACTAAAGTTGGCATGCACAATGTTTTGAAAGTTGTTTGTTTTTCTCACAAAGTGCTAAAATAAAATAAATTAATAAAAAAAATTTTAAAAATAAACCAAAAAAACAAAACTAAAAACATGAAATGAAAAAATAAATGAAGTGAATTCTTGCAAGAACTTGCAAAAACTTGCAAAAAATTGTGCATGTTTCTCTAAAGAAGTGGTTTTAAAAATTTAGAAATTGCTAAAGTGTGTTCTTGAAAGTATCAGAAGTCATAGTTGGTATGCACAAAGTTTCGAAAAGTTGGTAGTTTTTCTTGTAAAGTGCTGAAATAAAAATAAAATAAAAAAATTAAAAAAATAAATAAATAAAAGAAAATGAAAAAAACAAATGAAAACAAAAAAATTGAATGAAAACAAAAAATGAAAAACAAAAAAGTGAAAAAAAACAACAGTTTTACTAAAGCATACCACTGGCGTTCAATGCCAGTTCCGAAATTAGATCAGAACATCATCAGAAAGTAGGTCAGAAAATCATGTGTCATAATTTGGTATAACATAACACAATTAGGAAAATTTAAAACAAACGTCTCAAAATGGTTCTTTTTCAAAAAAAGCTTATTTCTCAAAAGTTTGCATAAGAAAATACTTTTTTTAACTAAAAAAAGTTTTTCTTGAGCAATTTTACTATATAACAATCTAAACTCAAACCCTAACTGAGCACTCACCCTAACTCTACCCTAAAATAAACGAACTTAAATAATTTTGGTACTGATCATGTGGGGTGAATTTTGATGGTGATACTGGTGTAGATATCTAATTTCTGATACTAGTGTTGAACGCCAGTGGTGTGATTTAGTAATACTGAAAACAAAATACTGAAATAGAAGATCTAATTATTCACAAAAGATCTGATCTGATCATGTAGTACAGAATTTGAACATCATCGAACTATTTCAAACTATTTCAAAAAATCAGTCTAATGCGCAATCCAGGTTACAGATCTACTGATCCAGCTTGGTTTCCTAGTTCTAAAATATTTTGAAAGGGTTTGAAATATTTCGTAACATAGTTCGAAATATTTCGAAATTACTTTCGTAATATTTCGAAAAATTTGATATTTGAAACATTTCAAAATATATTACATAATATTTTGCTTATTACAGTTTGTAAGATCATATGCAAGATTATGCTATTATAAATTTGCTGATATATTAAGTTACTGAACCTATCATTAACTTACCAGATAAATTACTATACTTTCTAAAAATCCTGACTACCTGTTTGTATGTTTATTGACAAGTTCCCTTTTGTCAAACAAAAACTGACCTATACATAGATCTAAAAACAATAAAATTGCAATATTGTTGTATAACAACAACAATGCCAAAAAAACCAAAATATACCTTTTGAGCTCTAAGTAAAATGTGCAGACATGCTTTTTTATATCAAAAATGTAAATTTCTAATTTTATGACAGATCAGAGAATTTCTCAATTTTGCTTGACATAAATAAATCCTTTATTGTCTGTCTATTATCCCATTTAATATCATCCATTTTATGCACTATTAATTATGCAAAATTAGTCCTAATATGCGAATATGCTATCACATATGCATCTGCGATAAAATCAGATTTATGTGCAAATTATGCTATCGCAGATATGCACTATCCCTAAATCAGTCATCATGTGAATCACGTACTTGATTTTGATTGGTCAATCATGGGTCACCATGGCAACAGGTCGCCATAAAATAACACCATTAAAAATAATTTATGCAAAATTTTTACATGGCTTTATGTAAAAATGACTTTGTGATATATCTGTATATTACTACTTTATTTCGCAAAATAATGGGCATGGGTGTTATTTAGAATAATGGCCCGAATTATGCTTAATTTAGGCCAAAAATCGTAATTTCACCTTGTGCGTTATGCATATCCACCAATTTGGTTTCACCCCAAAATCAGCCAATCATGATCGAGAATTATTTGCTATTAAATTTATTACAAAGTGAGATTTGACAACAGCGGTTTTTAAACTTACTTTTAATCCATAATTAAGTGTATAGAATATTCTAATATCCACATGTTTAATTATTAGCTGAAAGTAAGTTAAAAGGTAGTTTTTCTGAAAAGTGCTTCCGAATTTACCCTTACCCATTATACAACCGATCGTTCAATGACAACCCAATCCTTCACTACCCAAAAATACCCGAACGCTTCAACAACTAGTGATAGCGCTTCCGTTTACAGCTTGGCGTAGCTGTTCTTTGAATATTTATTGCTTATTTATCTCATAAAGAGACCAAAAAACTATTTTATTTGAAGTATGCGTTTGTTATTCTTCACGTCACTTAATAGCTGAAGTTTGTGTAATGGTTTATCGAAAAAAAGATCCATTAATTTATTTTATACGTATTAATTTAATCCGTAATTATGACGATTATTTAAACCAATTATTCATTTTTCATTTACTGCTTATTTTAATTTTAAATTTTTGCAAGTACAGAAATAGCAATTTCTGAAGAAACAAGTACTGAAGCAGCAAATACTGATGTATAAATATTTATAAAAATTATTTAAATTACTGTAAGTGTAAAAAATGTGCATTAATCTAAGAACTTAAAATAAGGATATTTATATTAATTTAGCGTGTTAGTTGAAAGAATATTCTTTAATACAGTAATATAAATATTTAAGTAAATATTTTGTTCATAATATATATTTACGTTAATGCTTTATAATTATTTGATTTAAATTTAAGTGAAAATAAAAATATACAGCAATAAGCATTTGATAATGAAAATATTAAATTCTAAATTATAAAAAATGCACATTGCAATGATCAATTTTAACCGTTTTTTCATTGGTCATATCCTTTATTATATTNAACTATCTATAAGTTCATACGCATTTATGACGCATTTATGAGTGCAATTATTGTCGCAGCTGATGCTGAAAACGGCTGATGCTGAAATTTTGACCTACTTTGATATGAAATTTAAAATTTTTTTGTGGTGATTTTTTCGTTTTTATCTTATAGGATTAGGGTGAGGTTTGGGAGTAGATTTAATATTTTAAAGCGTATTTGTGGATTTTAGCAGAGCTTATAGTTTCAAATCGAGATCGCAAATTTCAGCATCAGCCGTTTTCAGCATCAGCTGCGACAATTATCAATATATTATTTCCACTTAATGCCACAGTTGATTAATTGATTTGCTTATTAGTAATTGTCACTTATCACATTGTGCAATAATTGTCGCAGCTGATGCTGAAAACGGCTGATGCTGAAATTTGCGATCTCGATTTGAAACTATAAGCTCTGCTAAAATCCACAAATACGCTTTAAAATATTAAATCTACTCCCAAACCTCACCCTAATCCTATAAGATAAAAACGAAAAAATCACCACAAAAAAATTTTAAATTTCATATCAAAGTAGGTCAAAATTTCAGCATCAGCCGTTTTCAGCATCAGCTGCGACAATAATTGCACTCATAAATGCGTCATAAATGCGTATGAACTTATAGATAGTTGGCTTTGCATTTTCAACTCCCTAACATAGGTCGTTTTCAATGTGTTTAGCAAGTGATTATAATAGTGCTCAAGTGTAATTATATTTACAAATACAGTATGCGATTTATGACTTAATTGAAATCTTTTCAAGCATCATTTTCGATGAGATTAATGAGTGACATACTAGTGCTCATTTATTATGCTTAATCCAAATAATCATTTAAATTGATACTTGAGCGGTCCATAACTGTTATTGATTTTTTTATTATTTATCAAATTTGTCATCAAAATTAAAACCGATATGCATGGTGGACAGGTTTTGTATCAGTAACGAGAGGTTATCGGATTTGAAAACATTATAAACTATTAGATTTATATATCAGGTACCGACTTTGTAGATTAATTTTTTATCAGATTTGACAGGTTATGAATTTTGACAGGACCGGGTTTGGGACGTTCAACAGTATATTCGTTATTGTAATTTGGGCTTCCGATTTTTTATTTTCATAAAAATTTATTAATGTGAAAAGTAAAATAATAGTCCGTTAATGTCAAGAATGAAGATCCATGACAAAGTTGCTTGAACGATATCTTTGAATATTTATTGATTGTAAAAGTATAATCAAATGCAAGTTGTAAAAAGTTTTTGATTAAAATGAAAAACACATTTAATATCTTTCACTAATAAAAAAATGATTTTATTACGTAATAAGCATTACAGTATTAAGTTACGCATAATCATCTTAATGATAAATAAGCTTAATTAATTTTAAATATTTTCCACTAAATAAACTTTATTTCCGACCTTAATAATAGCATTTACAACCGTATAAACCAAAATTGCATTTATTTTCTTATTTGTTCGAGTTGATTTGATAATTTTAATTAAATGCATTTATAAAAGTTATTTCTTACCCTATTTAAATGTGATTGATGACGCTATTTAATTTAATTCTAAATTGGAGAAATTACTCGAGATTTCTACAATACTCATCGATTTGCTAATATATTCGGAAAATTTTTTAGTTTCATATATCTTGCTAGTATATACATCATGTGAATGTATTTGTTTATTTGGTTCTGGTTTATTCTTATTAGCTTCCTAAATTTGTTTTTTGATTTCATTATCACCTTCCTGATCTATTTCATCTAACCATCGAGTGATCATTTCAATAATTTCAGTTGCAGTAGGTCGTTTATTAAAATCTTTATCCATACATTTCGTAGCTAATTTAATATAGCAATCAGGTCCTAAACATTTAGGTCTTGATCCATCAATAATTCTTGTTACAAGAAATTCATCAAACGGAATTCCATCAAATGCTCTTTGTCCGGTCGAAATCTCTGTCATGATAACTCCAAGACCGTAAATATCAGATGCTTTAGTATACGGTTGACCAACCAAAACTTCAGGTGCTATATATGGAAGAATACCACAAATTTTTCCTTCCTTTTCATTTTTAGAAAGTCCAAGATCTGTGATATATGCGTGTTGCAATTCTTCGCCTTGCAAAATATTCCCGCTATGTAAATCTCTGTGGACGAGTTCTTGTGAATGAATCGACTCAAGATCAAAAGCTATACCGTTCAAAATATTCAATTTATCCCTCCATTCCATTTGTGATACTTCTACAAGGTTTTGCCGTAACGAACCTTTTGCTGCAATCATCATAACAATAATATAATCTCCATCATTATTTCTTGACACTCCTTTACAGTTCAAGAACGAAGGATTCTCGTAACCAATTTCACAGTAATTCTTTAATTCCTGGATAAACACTTGCTCATTTTCATTTGAATTATGAATCACTTTAAGTGCACCACCTTTCCATGTTCTATTAATTCTGTCAAACCAACTTGCAACATATACAGTTGCGAATCCTCCCTTTCCTCTTTCTCGGATATTTCTAAAAACCTTAATTGTCTGAAGCGTAACGGAGGACATTTAATGTTTGATCAAAGTGGTACAAAAGCTACATCAATAGTTACGTTTTTGATTAGCTCATTAGTTGTCTATATTGTTGTATCAAAAATGTAATTTTAAAAAATTTTCACGTATGATGCATGCATGCGTATTTGTATTTTAGTGCAACAAAACTAAAATTTTATTAATGAAGTCGTAGTCATTTATTAAACAAAAAATGTCCAGCTAATAATTTAGTTGTAGACTTTGGGATGGCTAGTATTATTTAATGCTAGCCCGGTTTTGATGCGTATCATCGAAATTTTGGAGATATCTCGTAATAGATTTATAAAATATGATAAATTTACTGAAATTTATTAAAGACAGAGGGATCGTCACAAAAAAAGTTCAGCAAATTCTTGCTACAAATAAATGAATAGTAATTGTAATGGTGTTTCGTGAATACAATCATCATTATGCTATACTTTATTTACAGAAGGCTGCTAAAAGTCTTTAATACAAGTTTAATGTTCTGAACTTTATTAAATAATATGCTTAGCATTTATACATATTACCAAAGAATTTCAACATGCCAAATACGTATTGGCTTTTTTTAAATATCATAATATTCATCTTTGCAAACTTCTTTGGTAAGTCCATTAAGACGAACTGGTTGAAGTGAAGGAATATCTAAAGAATAAAAGAAATATTGTTTAAAATTTTGCTTTATAAATTTTTTACATTAGTGATTTAAAAATTTGATGTTTTCTTACCAGCTAAAATATTACGACACGACAAAGATACGTGAGTAAAATCCAAATTCAAGAAGGACAAATGCGGTAAGCCTACATAAAAATAAGATCAATCGAAAAATAAATAAATGCTATATTTGATTATGAGAAAGTAATTCATATGTAGAAAAGATATTTACCTCTTAATTCTTTTACTCCTTTATCAGTAACGCGCGTATATCCAACATCAAGATATTTTATTTTCCTATTGGCAAATGTAGATTTACGGATTGTAGATAATGATGCATTCTTGATACGTGTTTTGTTTAAACTAAGGTGAGTAGGTCGCGCAGGCCTATTTAAGAATTTTGTCTGGATATTAGTGAAATTTTTGTATGGTATTAAATATTTGTAGTAATATGTATTTATGAATAAAATACCGTCTAGATAAACGATGCCGGCATCCATAATTGAGGTTCGATCCAGATATAATTCAATCAAATTCTCTAAATCTACGGATGCATATAAATATTAATGGTTGTGAATTTCATGATGATAACTTTACAAATTATATAACATTAAGTACCTTTTAGGGCAGACATTCCAACATCAGTCAATTTCGTACCAGACAAGGATAAGAAAGTAAGACTGAAATAAAATAAGTCACTTTCAATAACTCGAAAAAATTAATTAAAATGAAAATTCATTCATTAAAGCTAACTAACCTCTTAGCTCTGCAAGATGCATAATTCCCGAATCGGTTACATTTATAAAACCAGTTAAGTCCATCTTTATCAATGGTAATTCTATAAGAACATATGATAAGATTGAAGCAACACTTTAAAAAAAAAAAATAATAATCCTAAAAAAACTAAAATTTACCAGAAAAGTCTTGCAATATATCGTCCAATTCTTCTTCTCGATTCGGGAAATTAATTAAGTTAAGAGATTTGAACTCTATAAATTTAAAGTTGATTATTTAAAACTCTAAATAAGATTATCAAATAAAAGTTCAAGACAATAACTTTTTTCTTACCTTTGGTTATCCATTTCAATCCAAATTGCCCAATGCCGACTGTTCCATTAATATAAGCTCAATCATGTTTTTAAATTGACATATAATTTTCATTACATCTTGGTCACAAAGTCGAGTTCTGGATAGATCCAACACTTCTAAATTTCGAAAACTCGAAGGTTTTACTGGTACAAGCGGAGGTGTTAATTGTACACTATCAAGATTGAGACGCGAAGATTTTGTAATGCTGTTATAATAAAAGAAAAGATTATATCAGCTTCATATTATTGAAGATTTTATTAAACTTTATTTTTTAATATATTTACGTTGCAGGTCCGCAAAAACTGTCTTCCCTCCAACTCCGGAACAGTATGATAAGTTTAAATCTTCTAAAGTAGATGCAAAGGCACAGTCTGCGAAAAGAGTACGCAGGCCATTCATAGTCACCTTTGTCTTTGATAAATTTAATGTTCTTAATTCACTAAATCCTAAAATTTTGTATAAATCCTTTAAAAATTAATTTTGTAAGATAATACATATACTAAGAAACATAAAATAAATAATCAAACCTTTAAAGTAAGGTAGAGTACGATCTCGAATCCGACAGCTCATGACATCAAGATATTCGAGATATTGAAGATCTATAATTATATATATAATAGTATTAATTAATAAAATATTTTTATGTTAAAAATGCATATAAAAATTTTTTACCTTGTAAACAGTCGAATCCATTATCAGTTACCAACTCACAATTACGTAGGCTGACTTTGGTTACAGATGAACTTTGGGTATCGCTAATTATTTCCAACAAGGAATCACTCGCCTTGAAATAGTTATCTAATATGATATTTTGCAAATTACTATCATAGAAATAATGAACAATTAAACAATTAAATTTTAATTATTTTTATAACAACATTCAATATTTTAATAATATTTTTTAAAAAAATGCAAACCAGTTTGTAAATCTTTTGAATGTAAGCGCATCCAATCTATAAAAGTTTTTAGGTAAAAAATTATTGTGTGAGTAATAAAAGAAAAATTCAATATATTTAAAAAAAAACTAAAGATAATTCAAAAAAATGAAATTAACTTTTCAATTTATCAATTCATTAACTAACAATTCACCAACATCAGCAGACACGTTACTAAGAGATTGCAATGTTCTCATAGAAAAAGCCGTCGTTAGGAGAACTATTGATTAAATATATTAGAATTAATATTATTTAATTTTTAAATAAAAAATTAAATGAATTTATGAAATTACCTGCAACACAGTATGCACATCTTGACTTTAAAGTTTTAACTTCACGTTTGATACCATGTTTTACATGTTGTGAAGCATTAACCGAATTATCAGCATGTACTCATGCCTGTACAGCTTCAGCAATACGTTGCCTTTTTTCTTCATCTATATAATAATGAATGTGTTTTAGCAAGTATTCATTCATAAATTTCAAACCAACTAATCTAATTTAATATAAAAATTACCATCAAAATCATCATCAGAGTCTTGTTGCTGTAAAATTGGTTGATTATCTGTTAAATGAAAACCTGTACCGGAAAATGGGAACGGTCTGGCAAGTATACCATGACGCAAGAGAGGTGGACCCATGTTTGGAGGAAATTGACCATGTACTAGAGGTATAGGAGGAAATACATTAGCAGGATTTCCTGGTTGAGTAGGTATCGGGGGGATAATTGTTGTGGTAAATTTGGAGGAGGTCCTTACTGTACAGGTATTGGAGGAGGTAACCGCTGTGGCAGATATGAAGGAGGTCTTTGCTGCCGACTAATCTAAATTGGGATATTTGGCAACAATTGGGCTATACTGTTGTCACCATCTTCATCTCCACTTGAATTAACTTGAATCACCATTACTTAAATCATTTTGAATGATAAAATTTGTAATTCTGTTTATCAGAGTTTGTACGGCGCAATCGAAAGACCATTTAACTTTACTACGTTAGTAAGACATTTGCAACTAAATCAACATCGGCAAATGTGAGACCCACCATACACCTTTCGTTATTGATGGAATGTGCATGAAATCACGTGGCATAACGTAATGTTTCGAGACAATTGCATCCATATTCCTTAATTCCGCCCGACAATACACTCTATGGCCTAAATTATATATGCTTTAATTTTCCTACATAAAATTTAGATGGGATAAAATTCGCATGATTCCGAAACATGGCATGAATGTGCATTAATGGCACGACTGAATCCCACCTCTAGGTGATACCGATTAAAATTTCTTGCTTGGTTCGCTATTACTAACAACCCAACCGAAGAGGTCAGATATAAAGCCGTTTTGAGAAATTACTGATGTTGTCAGACCTAAAATCAGCGAGTTTGTCATTCCGACGTAAGAGAATTGGATGGGTCGAAAAAGTTTGGCTGAGCGGCGTGACAGAGTTTCAGGATAATCTCGCTATTTCGAGACCATTAATAAAATCGATCAACACTTACTAAGGTGACCTTTTTTTTTAATTCCCCGAGCGTTACTGCTGCGGGATGCCAAATTTATTAATATTTACTTAATTTCATGGGGCCTTCTAAACCAGGTCCCCTACATGTCTGGGATCTATGTCATTATTACTTTTAATTGTAATTTCTAATTCTATTGTGCACAACCGGATTTAATCGGTTGACCTATTTACTACTGGCGTATTTAACCGGAACTGTCCAATTTTTCCAACCGGATTTAACTGGATGACCTATCTTCTACTGAAGGATTTTGCCGGAACAGGCTAAATTCTTCTTTTCAACCGGAATTTTGCCGGAAGTATTCTAAGCGGCACTCGAGAGAATCTACAATCGTAATCCTGGCTCAATTCGTCCATCTCGTGACCTTGTATAGTTTTTCTTGTTCTTAGTAGGGCTCAAACTGGTGACCTTGTGATTGTGGACCTGGGAGCAAAACCACTACACTATCAACCCGCAGCCCTTTGCCATTTTTAAATAATTTACAATGATTATAATTAAAATGTAGGGTGAAAAGGTCTTTACTTATAATTAACTTGGTAGCTAATTTTACATATGTAACCCAAATTATCTTTATTTTAGGTATTCTAGTTACTTTAATTACTCTAGTTATTCTAGTTATTCTAATTATTCTAGTTGTTCTAATTATCTAATTATTTGCCCTGCTCCCATAATTCACAATTACTGGTGTCACTTGCTATGTGGAGTAAATCTACAACCAGGGCCATGTAAAAATTTGGATTAATATTTAAATTCACAAAAAAATTTTTTATTAAAATTTATTATTTATGATGATTAAAGTACAACATATTTAGCATTTTTAATGAATTTTTGCTCAAACTCTGTTTATCATCTTCTAAAAGATTATTATAAACAGAAAAACTTCTCTCAATAGCACAAGAAGAAATGGGTAACCAAATATAAAGCAAAGCAATATTGCTTAAGATCAAGAAAAAAAGACATTTTTTCCAAAATTCATTTAAACTACTAAATTCAACTAATTTCAATTTCATATTACATTAAAGACCCTAATTGTATAATAAACTATCTGAAGGATTATTTAATTCAGGATTTTGAGGACCCCAGACATCTAGTATAAAGGTCATACTTATTTTTTTTTAGCAAAAACCCCTGAAATTTGAGAAGCAAAAAACAGTTTTTGCCAATTATCTTGCCATCCAGTGGACCAATTTGAACATTTTTTAAAATAAAGCTCTCAGTGAGGCGCATCTAAGAAAAAAAAGTTCATTCAATTTTTTTTGATCAATAGATCAAAAGTTATTTAAACAAATATATTTTGTCATTTTCAGCAAATTGGGCCAAAATTAGGCAAAATCCAGTTATGACCTATATGAAAGATGTCCGGGGTCCTGGATTTTGTACTAAATTATTTTGAATATTATGATTATTAGTTGTCAATTTATTAAAGCCAGGATCAAAAATTTTTCTGTAACAAAAAGGGATAAAATGGATGGCAAAAAAAAGGATCATTAACTTTTTTATACACTGTAGCAAAAGTTGTTTGAAACATGCTATTAAAAAAAGATAGTTCTGACCCAAGACTTGTAATATACAAATTTACCTATTTCCAAAATCTTCATTAAATTCGCTATGGTTAATAAAGGCCCCAAGTTGATTAATCCAATTTCAACAAATAGAATTACAAACCTATTTTCTTGTTGAAAAAATTGAGGTCTAAAATAAACCTTTTAATATAATTATAAATGAATGCTAAATAAAATTTGTATCTATTTACATTCTTCAAAGTCATTAAAATGCTTATAATTTTTTTAATAGTTTTGGATAATTCAACTTACTCCTCCTCTTTATAAAACACTTGAATAAATTCAAAGTAATTATAAACATAAAATGCTATTTGAAGCCAAGTATTCTAGTAAGTTATAACAGGTAATAGTACAAATTTCAAAGTGCGTTTTATTGTTTACTTGATTTGTACTGTACTAGATAACTCATCTATTGAGGCAGGACCCTGGGCTATTATTATATAGGTTAGTGAATTAAATGCATAGCTAGCTTAGTAACTTTTTTATGTGTAAGGTCTAGATTTGTATAAATTTAACAAAATTTTTAAAAAAGTTATATTTCAATTTGTATAATTTTCATCAAATTTTATTTTAAAATAGATCAAGGTAGCTGATTTATATTTTTGGTATAAATAATATTAGATATAAGTATATACATATGTTAAGGTTTCAAAGTCCAGCTCAGTTCAATATAGGTTCAGGTTCAGGTTCAATGAACCTGAACCTGAACCTGCTCTAAAAGTTCAATACTGAACTGAATCTGAATTTAAAATTATTGAACATGAACCTGAACCTGAACTTAAAAAGTTCAGTTCAGGTTCAGTTCAAGGCTCATGAATATGTTCAGGTTCATAATATATTCACATGTTTAATTAAATTACAAAGTTAGAATCAATTAGTAAAATTTAAAGAATCATAGCATTTTGTATAATTTTATTAATAAAATTATACAAATTTCTATGATTCTCTAAATTTTACTAATTGATCTAATTTTTGAACCAGGTAAACTTGTTTACCATCAAAAAATACATCAAGTCAGCATATTTTATTTTAGTTTTTTTTTAAAATTTGAAGAAAAGATACTTAATTTTGAAAATTTTTATCAAAAATTCAAAATTAAGCATCTTAGATACAAATTTTAAGGAAAATAAAATAAAATATACTGATATGATATATTTTTTAGTACTAAACAAGTTTACTTAGAGCAACAAGTTATGATCAATTAGTAAAATTTAGAGAATCATAGAAATTTGTATAATTTTATTAATAAAATTGGACTTAATTAGGCATTGTACACTGCGATATGCTTGTATATCACACCCCAATGATCTACCAATTAAATTTGAAGGTCAGGTATAACGTGAAAATTTTCTTTGTATAACAAAATAAAGAAATTTTTCTAAAATTTGTAATATCAAAAAATTTCATCTACTTAACCACCTTTCACGCTCTAACAAAAAAAATTCCTTGCAAAATTTTGGTATATACTATCATCTAATCTAACTTCTAACACTAACTCCTACCCTTACCCTAACCTTATATTAATTTAAATTTTTGTTATATAGAAAATGATCTACAAATTATGTTTACATATTGTGTACGATGAATTAGCATATTGCAGGGTGCATTGCATATATTTATCCAATAAAATTATACAAATGTTTATAATTCTTTAAATTGTACTAATTGATCCTAACTTCTTGCACTAATAAACTTGTTTACCACCAAAAATACATCAAATCAGCATATTTTATTTTACTTTTCTTAAAATTTGAAAAAAAGATATTTAATTTTGAATTTTTGATAAAATTTTCAAAATTAAACATTTTTCTTCAAATTTTAAAAAAAGTAAAACTAATTCAATGTATTTTTTTGGTGCTGAACAAGTTTACTTAGTGCAAGAAGTTATAATCAATTAGTAAATTTCATGTAAAATACAATTTTTAATAATTTCATTAATAAAATTATACAAAATGCTATTTTTTACTAAATTTTACTAACAAGTTTATACTTCTCACTCTAAGTAAACTTGTTCAGTATCAAAAAATACATATATTTTTATTAGACTTAGCAAAATTTGACTAGCCTGACCAAATTTATAATTGAGTTTAAGTTTAGTATAAAGTTTTAAATAATAAAATTTAGAGTTTAAATCTGGTTTAAACCAGACCAAACCCAGACCCAAACCTAGAATCACTAGTTCATATGAATACTAGACTGAACCTGAACATGTTCATGAACTTATAAACTGAACCTAAACTGAACCTGAGCTAGCTCTAAAAAAGGTTCATAGGAACAATATTAAAAACACTACAAAAAACAATGAACCTTTTGAATTAACTACTGAAAAACAACTAGAAGTACTACCAAAAAAACAATCTACTGAATCACTGAAATCCATTAATCTAAATGCAACTTCATGCTCCTACTATAGCTTCAATGATGACTTCAATAACAACTCTAATGACAACTTCAAAGAAACCAGAAAAACAATCTAACGAATCACCAAAATACACCACAACTTCATACTCCTACTCTAACAACTACTAAAATCCACTGTGACTTTACAGCTCTAATGACACTAAAATCTATCATGACTTTATACTCCTACTATTAGTGTTGGCCAAAAATGTGGTCATATTTATTTTTTATATGACAACTAGTCATAATGGTCATATAATGATAGTTATAAGTTTTGGACATGTAAATTATGACTTATTTTTATAACCAATATGACCATTAGTTATATAACCAATTATGACCCGGTCATATAACTAGTATATAAAATTACTATATTTTAAATATAAATTGCTTTAGTTTGTAACTCAAATTCTTAAAATAATTATACTATTATATTTAGGCTTTAATATATAT
>QKWP01002514.1:28261-62469 GCA_003550325.1 Gigaspora rosea | reverse complement strand
AATAAATATAATTCTGTATATAATAAATATAATTATAGATTAATTCCGTATAAAATAAATATAATTCTGTATATAATAAATAAATTAATATAGGAAATTTATTAGTTTTCCCGTAGTGTACATACACTGAATTACGAATTTTTGTAACATACCTATCAAACAATTTTTATAAACGAAAAATTAACCCTTGCTTATAGTTAGGGTAAGGATGGGTTTGGCATTGGTGCTAGGCGTAGTTTATACAAAAAATTTTTTTGTTAGAAACTAAAAGTGGTAAAATAATCAAACCTTGAGATATCAATTGGTTTCTATATTAATCGTGTACATATTCCCATTGTACAAATAGAAATTGCCTTTAAGATAAATTTTATATATAACTAGGCGCTTGAGTTGTTTAAAGGGAGTTAGAAATGAGTATGCTAAATTGTCAATTCCTCTCATGTAAAGATAGAGTATATTGAAGTATAGGTTCGTTAAATAACTTTTTAAAACTTTTTTTTTAAATAAATTATATAAAATATAAACTTGAAGTCATTTTTCTTTTTTTTAAATAAGTTGGAACGTTAAATATGATTTTTTATTTTTATTTTTTATTTTTTATGTTTCGAAGCGTTTTCGATGTTATAGAAATTTGAAAAAAATATGGAAAAGTAATTATTGATAGTGCTAGATCGATATCGATATAGTATTCAATGTTAAAGATAAAACTAATTATTACTAATCTTTTATTATTAAAAATTTCTGATCATAGGGCATCAGTATCCGAAACCGGCAAATTTGCTTGGCTACCATTATGTAAGCATAACTTGACATTTTAGAAAAACATCAGATTGGTTTAAAAAAAAATATTGATTATGTTCAAAAAAGAAATAATTTCTAAAAACTTTTGGTTACATCATTTCCGTAAAGTTAAATCTAATTAATTTTCGAAATCTGAATTACTGCGATGATATGGGATATATAGTACAATTATCATGTCGGGATGATTCTTAATAATTATAATGGATTTTGCTCAAATTTTTCAATATTTGTGCTATATACAGTACAATATGTGAGTTTTGTGATATTGAAAAAGAAATATAAATTGCGTTAATGCCAATAATTACAATAATTACATAATATAGTAATCAAAATTTTTATATTTATCAAACATTGAGACATTTTTTTAATATATAGTAAAATGGTAAGCAAATTTATTACATAGTGCATTTATTGTATAGGATTATGGATTGTTTGATATTTTCTCCGACTTATGATTCTATGTACAAAAAAACCACCAGCTAATGCTATCATACCAAGAAAGAATCCTACGCCTAAACCATCAAAAAGTTTATTTGGACATTCATTAACAAAACTTTTCGTTGGATATTCACCCTAAGTTAGAATATTAATAAAAATTTTTTTAAATATAAATTATGTGTAAATGTCGGCCAAAAATAAATCTCACCGAATAGTCCATTAATACTTCATTGTGGGATAAACGAAAATTATAATAGCGAAAATTGCTAATTTTTTGAAAAATTAACAATTATTTAAAATGCGCAAATAAATAAATTTTATCGACTAAATTCCAAATTTACCTAATTTTACCATTAACTCCTGGATTTTTTCCAATATACAATGGTTCGTCATTAAATATGACAGACTGACTTTGAATATTTTGGATACTGTAAGATCCCATCCATTTACCATTTATATAGAAATTCATTCGTTTATCAGAGTCTGAAACTGTGTGTGCTATATGATACCATCTGTTAATTAGGAATCCATAATCGCCAAGATCAATTCCAACATAAGACATATTAGTAATTGTGAGACGTGGATGCGGAGATGAGTTACCATCTGCCAACCAGAGTGCAGGCGTACCTAATGTTCTACCTAAATGTAAAAAATTATTCTTAATCGAATAACTTTTAATACGATATGTAGTTAAAATTTATATAAATACCTTTATAAAAAACATAGCCGAAGTCATGGCTTAAAACATTTATTTTTAGCGTAATTGATAACTCATCAATTACAACTGGTAACTCAGAATGGCTAATAACTCGATTATATTCAGGTGTGAATAAAATTGGTTCTGTAATTAATTCACGGTATGTTCTTTGTTCCTGTTTCTGACAAAAAACTGAAATTGAATTGGTGACCATTATTATAATCACTAAAAAATAGAAATAATTGTAATTCAATTTCATCTTATTACTATTAATTCTAGTTTGTTATAAAAATATCTTTTTGAATTTTATTCTTGATAATTATTTTGGCGATCTGTGAAAATGTGTTATATATATATATACTGTACATACGTATGCACGTACGGTAAAGGAAACAATCACTTTCCTTATATAAAACAAATGATAAAATAACCCATTGAAGATAGGCTGAATTTATTAACCTTACATTAATAGTACATATTTATTTCAATAGTAAGCATCGGCGTATTGTTCTATACAATGGGATTAATGGGATTGAATATATAATCTAGGCAATACTCTCTTTTCAATTTCTTATCTCTTTATATAGATAAATTGAGCTTTTAGATTTCCCACACCATGCATGATATATACATAGTACAAAAATTCTAAAATTTTAATCTCTTATTAAGTTATATTATTAGCCGCAAATGTACATAATGCACTGTTTTAAATTTTCAAAAAGTTGCCAAAAAATTTATAAAACTATATCTGATATAAGGGAGGGTCGGTATTCTGGTGCACCTAAGAATTGCACATATAAAACTTTTCAGAAAAAATTTATTTGTTCTTAAAATTTATTGAGATAGATTAATTATCTAATTTATTGTCGCGGATGATGCTGAAATTCACGTGATCACATGATGTTTCTAAACAACCCCCACAAAAAATCTTCCCCTAGATTAGGGTGTCCAGGATTATGCGATGCGATGAGGTAAATTATGAAAATTATGCGATCAATTAGATCGATTATGTGGTTTTTATTATATGTAATTAATTCTTATTAGTTCTGTTCTTCGGAATTTTTCGGTTTTTCGGACATTTACCGAAAATTTTACTTGAACTATGCTCGTCTCGTAAATTTAAGTTCATTCATTTTCTATATCGGAACTTTTCGGGGCCTACTTTCTGCCACTCAAATTACAAATTTAAAGCTTGCCTAATGAAGTTAACATATTCCCACAGCTAATCATATTTTATTCACGTAATTTTACGCTTTTTTTGTTCGATTATGCGAAGCACGAAAAATAGCAAATTATGCGCGTAACATCGCATCGGCATAATCCTGAACACCTTAGCATCATAATTTGGTGTAACGTAACACGATCAGGAAAATTCAAACCTTCTTTCAAAAAAAGCTTATTTCTCAAAGCCACTTTTTTTACAAAAAATTTTCCTTGAGCGATTTTACTATATAATAACTTAAACCCGAACCCTAATTGGGCACTCATCCTAACATAAACGAACTTGAAAGAATTTGGTACTGATCACGTGGGGCGAAATTTTTATGGGTTATCTAATATTGTAGTAAGCGATTAAAATTTCAGAATTTTTGTACAGCATGAACGTACACGTACGTATATACATAACAGGTATGGTATGGGATATCTATATAATATAATGCATAACGATACTAGGATTCATCTTCAAATTCTTTGTATAGAACAATGCATCAATAACTATACATGTATACTATTGAAATAAATAAGTCACTATTAATGACCAATTCAGCTTATCTCCAATGAGTTATTTATCTTTTGTTTTATATAAAGAAAGTGAACTGTACGTACGTACGTGCATGCGTTATACAGTAACATATATATAACACATTTTCACAGATCACAAAAATAATACGATAGGTGAAATAGTGAAATCTGCTATTATCATCACATGAGGGTGAAATCCGCTTTTATAAAATAAAAAACATAATAAAACGCGGATTTCACCCTGACCCGATCTACAAAGTGGATTTCACTATTTTGCAACTCAGGTTACATCCTGTTCTAAAATAATTATCAAGAATAAAAATTCATACAATATCTTTACAGAAAAATATTTTTATTACAAACCGGAATTAATAGTAATAAGATGAGAATGAATTACTATTATTTCTATTTTTTAGTGATAATAATCGTCACTAGTTCAATTTCAGTTTTTTGTCAAAAACAGGAACAAAGAACATACCGTGAATTAATAACAGAACCAGTTTTATTCACACCTGAATATAATCGAGTTATTAACCATTCTGAGTTACCAGTTGTAATAGATGAGCTGTCAATTACCCTAAAATTATATATTGGACGCCATAATGAATCTTATCAGATTTTTTGTAAAGGTATTTACATGGGACTATTGATTGCATTCAATATTAAAAAGTTCATCAGCTATACGAAAAATTGTTTATATTTAGGCAAAACGAGAGCTAGTCGTGCACCTGAACTCTGGCTAAACCGTGATAACTCAACTCCGTCTCTAGGTTTCTCGATTACTGGTGATTCTTTTGTGTGGATTAAACTTGTCGGTTATGAATTCCAACTTTATCGATGGTATCATATAGCATATACACTTTCAGACTCTGAAAAACGAATCTATTTCTATATAGATGGTAAATGGATTGGATCTTATAGTATCATAATGATACAATGTCAATCTTTCATATTCAATGATGAACCATTATATATTGGAAAACATCCGCTTTGGTCTGGATTTCTAGGTCAAATTAGGTAAAGGTGGTATTAAACTATCAAATTTATTGATTTAGGATTTAAATGATTGCTTGTCTTTTCAAAATATTAGCAATTTTCGTTATTATAATTTTCGTCTATCTCACGAGGAGGTATTAATGGATTATACGGTAAACCTTATTTTTGATTGATATTTGCATAAAATTTTGATTATAAAAATTTTCTTAACAATTGGTTTAATTTAGGGTGAAGATCCAACAAAAAGTATTGATAAAGAATATCCAAATAAATTAAATAAATTTTTTGATGGTTTAGGTGTAGGATTAGCTGTAGGATTCTTTCTTGGTATGATAGCATTAGCAGGTGGTTTATATATATATAGAATCATAAGTCGGAGAAAATATCAAGCAATCCCTAATCCTATAGAATAAATGCACTATGTACTGAATATGACTACCATTTTATTATATATTAAAATGTAACAATGAATTGATTAATTACTTATAAAATATAAAAATTTTAATTGCTACATCATATAATTATTGGAATTATTGGCATAAGTGCAATTTATCTTCTTTTCAATATCACGAAACTCACATACTGTACTATACTGTATATGGCACATTTGTTAAAAAATTGAGCAAATCCATTGTCGTTATTAAGAATTTTTCTGACATTATAGTTGCATATCTCATATCATCGCAACAATTCAGATTTCGAAAATTAATCAGAGTTAACTTTACTTAGATGATATACTATAAATTTTTAATTATTTTTTTTTTTTTTGAATACAAGAAGTGCAAAATATTGTCATGTATTAAGTTAATAGAGTCGCCTAGCAAATATGGTAGCCAGACAAATTTATCAGCTTCGGATACTAATGTTTGGTAATTGATAATTAAATAATGATCAACCATTTTAAAGAAATTTTAATAATGAAAAGGATTATCAATCATTAGTAAAATTTGCTTTTATCTTTAATGTTGAGTACTACATTGATATGATCTAATAATGCTTCGAAGCAGAAAAAGATTTTTTAAAATTCCATATATTTTATTTAATAAAAAAGGTTTAAAAAGCTATTTAATGAACTTATAAACTTTTTTATACATTCGGCTCTGTATAATAATTTTTCTATAATGATCTGAAAATTTTTCAATTTTATAATCATTGGAATGCATTAATTAAAATGGTAAATTTCTATGGCAACTCCTTTTTTTTCAAGATGTCGTTCATTATAGAAAAATTGAATGTAATTTTTTTATGAAAAATCTTTATGGGGATAACAGAAAAATTATTTAAATGTTTGACGGATAAACTATTTTTTTGCGACTATATAAAAATAGTTTTAAAGCAATGAAGCTTTTTACTTCTTTTATTGGTAGAATAAGAAATATTTGATTAAATTTTCAGAAAATCCTAGTTAGACACAAACCATGTTAGCTAAAAGTGCTTAAACTATTCGATTACCGAAAGTTTAGTAAATAAATGCGAATAAAAATAATTAATATTTGATTTTGATTAGAATAATGATTCAGTTCTGAAGATCGAAGTGACATTATAAACATTATCAATTAGTCATTATATATTATAAAAAAAACTTTATTATTTGAGTTATGCCATTAATTGCATTTTCTGTGTTCAAAAAGCGCATTCATCAACAAGAAATTATTTTACCTAGCCTAAAAAATTATTTACTATTATAAAGCTCGCCAAAATAACACTGAGACTCTAAGTTATATTACATGCACTTCCAAGTAATTACAATTGAATAATTATTTATTTGGTAAAAAGGCGTTTGTTGCTGGAACTATTAATAAACATATACAGTATTCTAATATTTCTAATGTATTTAGAAGAACTGAATAGCTAATATAAATTACAGAGAATTAAAGGATTACAATAAGGTATCCTGATTGCAATGATAAAATAACTATATAAATATAATATAAAAATTATTCATAAATTCGTGATTTTCACATTTTTTAGTCATCCTTATTTTATTGAAAATTCAAGAATTCACAAAGTGTAAACACTTTATTGATTCGCAAGGATATAGCTTCGTGACTCATGAATTGTTATAATGAATGTCTAAATATACTAAAAAATTCTGATCTTTAGTGTAACTCAAAATTAAAGCTAATACCTTTAAGGTTCTTTGTATTTGTGCAACATAAGAACTGCACATGCCTGATCAAGATAGGAATATAACTTGGGGATACAAGTTTGTCATATCTGATATCGAAAATTTTACAATAATTTTTGTTATCCACCATACTGAGCATGGCGGTCATGAAAAAACCTGGAAAAAATTAAATTTATGTTTTTTGATTTAAAAAAATCATGATGGTAAGTACCTTATTAGTTTTGGGTCAGACTAACCACCTGACCAGATTCTTGCCATTGCCAAAAAAAATCAAATACAGATATTTCTGCACGATGAATACAAAAATTATTAAAACATATATGAATATTCGAATACTGTATATATATAATTAGGTTCTAATATTTGTTAATTATAAATACAGTAATTAGGAATTATCTTCGTTTCTGGTTTTAGTGTAACTAGGTTGCGCAGCTATCTTATTTATAATTTGGTTAAATTAGGTTATATATAAATTCTCAGCTAATAAATTTTCTAAAATTTGTATGTATGCATTATCTTAAACTTTATAAAACAATTAAATTATTGTTTTTAACCAACTATATATAAAATTATTAATTTATTTTGAGTTACATATCACGAAATAACGCGCAGGGGTGTTATTTCAAGTTTTGGCCCGAATTAAGTTTAATTTAATCTGAAATTTGTAACTTTACCCCTGCGCGCTATTTTGCAGCAATACAATACTTAATATTTATTTTAGTAAAATAGACAATTCAAACTTTTATAAACTAATAAATAAAAATTCAAACTAAATATTTTTTGAAACTGACAGTTATTAACCGTTATATAGGTTTATAAATTTTTTGGGTTGATCTTATTGAAAGTTTAAGACTGTGTATTGTATACATACTAGCCAATACCCGTGCCTTCGGCACGGGGTTTTGTAAAATTTTCAATGTCTTGAATTTGAAAGGTAAATTTATCTTTCAAAAATTTTAAAGAGTACGCCTAATAATAATACTCCATGATTAAAACTTTGATATTGTTTACTAATCATATTGCTTATTATTGAATAGTACCCAGGAGTATAGTATAACTACAAGTAATTATTACTTTTTACTTGTTTCTCACAAAGTTTCTGAGATACTATTCAATTTAAAAA
The DNA here is from genome assembly GCA_003550325.1 of Gigaspora rosea. Classification (NCBI taxonomy): domain Eukaryota; kingdom Fungi; phylum Glomeromycota; class Glomeromycetes; order Diversisporales; family Gigasporaceae; genus Gigaspora; species Gigaspora rosea. Next base: position 54,543 of record QKWP01002514.1, on the reverse strand, counting down.
ATGCAGTTCTTGAATACGAACACAGGTAATTTATGCTGTGTTATAGGGTAGTTTTAGTTGAGATTCTCTTTATTTCTATTTATCTATTTAAATATCATGGTTGAGTCATATGTCTGCACTATATTTTATTTAAATATACTATATTTCACTGCATAAATCACCTAGAGTTTTTTACTTTAAACCCATTAAAAAACAGATGTGACTTTGAGGGAAACTCCATTTCTAGAAGGGTCTTTGTATATGAAAATATATGTAAAGCTTAAAAACATCTTATATTTCATATAATATTTATTCTATTATAAACCCAGGTCTCTTACTTTTTACTTTAAATCAAACCAAAGTGACAAACCAGGTCTACTATCACTGGCATCTATTATTATCTGAGTGGTTTATACAATGAAATACAGTATTTATTACAATGTGCACACCTTCAGAAAGTAGAATTTAATATAATCATTAGTTGAATTGGGTTTAATATTAGTTTTTTTATCCAAACTTTGATTTAAATGCAAATGTTTTTTATACTTACATTAACATGAATACTATAAAATAAAATTATATAGTAAATATTTATTTGCTTATTTCTAATGCCAAATATTATTAAATTCTTGAGTATAAATATCAATAGACATAAGTAACTTATTTTAATATTTAAATTAATGAATTATTGTAAATAATTAAATAATAAATATTTATATTCATGGGTTAAATAGCTAGCTTATTTTTAATACTTAGATTAATAATGTTCTTTATGCATATGCACTAAATTATTATATAATTATAATAAATATTTATAACTTGGATATCTTATTTTAAATACCTATACATTATAACCTGTCAAACTGATTCTTTTAAAACTAATAAATTGTCAAAACTGATAAAAAATTAATCTACTATCTCTATTTCTAATATAGTAATTAAACTTTTTAAATCTGTTACCTTTTAAAACTAATACAAATTCTGTCCATTATATGTATCAGTTTGAAAGAGTATGCTATATTAATAAAATATCTTTTACACTTACACATTATAGCCCTTTTTGATTTAGTTAGGTCAATGATCTTTGAATTGTTTTTTGATTCTATGAATCCTGTGATTACATATAGTAGTTACATATTTTGATGAACACATTTAATTATTCATATATTTCCTTTTATTAATAAATGTCACGGCTGATGCTGAAGTTGGCTGATGCTGAAGCTCAGGGGTCTCTATTGGAAACTATAAGCCCTGCTAAAATCCACATATACTATATAAATATAAAATCTACACCCAAACCCTACCCTAACCCTATAAGACAAAAGCGAAAAAAACATCCAAAAAAATTTTTAAAATTTTATATCAAAATAGGTCAAAGCTTCACATCAGCCAACTTCAGCATCAGCCGTGACAATAAATAAAATTTTACAAATATGATGAAGATAAGGTAGCTGTCATATTTTATTCATAGACTCACATATTTAAAAAAATTTTTTAAAAAAATAAAAATAATATTTGCAAACTTGAACAGCTTAATATTCTTTATCTGACAAACTCATATGATCATGAAATTTCTTTCCATTATTTTTCATGTGTTATGAAATAATCATGTTTACTTGAATTAAAGCTTAGCTAACAATTCCCTACCAATCTTTATCATAAATTGTCAGATAACACCATTATTGGGCACATTTTTGAATAACAGTAAATTGGCTCAACTGGGCAAATAATTGGCTGACATGTGCTGCATGTGTTCATTTGCCAGGCTGAACAAATTTACTGTTATTCAAAAATTTTTGCCCAATAATGTATACTTATATTACAGTCAAAAATAAAATATAATTAGTAAATATATATAACTTGATAGTTTGATTTGAATACTTAGATTAATAAACATCACATATCAATAATTATTATGAATAAATAAAATTAAATAGCAAATATCTATGATTAAGTTTTAGATAAATATTCAGATAATATATAGTTATTAGGTGTATAGTGAACATTAATAAATATTACCTGTCTAAAATATAGGCAAAACTAATTATAATATTGGTGGATTTGTGAAATTTAATAAATAGAAAATCCATGAGCCATAGCTCTGGTCAAATTTGCAATCTGATTTGAAACTTGCCAAATAATCTGCCAATTTGACCAGAGTTACAGCATATGAGTTTTTTCTATTTACTGAAGTAGTTATATGTTCTGAAATTACTGTCAATATTAACCTGTGTGTGGAATTGTACTTCTTGTAACATCTAAAGAATAAAAAGGAAGTGAAATACTAAAAATTCTGAAGGTAATATCACATAACTATTTAGAACTATTTAGTAGTTGTAAGGTTAAAACATCAGCAATGTAGTGAAATGAAGTACATAGTTAAATCAAGTCTTGCATTTGTATACAAAATTCTGATTGATTGGATAATGATTTATAAAATAACATATCTGTATATCATTATAAAGATTGTTAACTATGTTTTTGGTTATAGTATAACAGCATCACACACCTAACTTATAAGGGTTTCTTGAGTTATATATGTACATATGTATGTAGGCAACCAGCGCCTGACCTGAGTGATTATACAGTATCAAATATAAAAGTACATAGGAGCATGAAGTTTATCAGGTATAGCAATTCGGTAGTGGTTGGTAGATTATCTTAATGTAACATTACTAAAACCTTAAGTTGAAATGATCAATGCTGAAATAATTATTGCTTGTTAATAAAAGATGCACCAAATTAAAGCTCGTTATATTTGGCAACATAAGCTCTTGATGATGTTTTAGGTAATTCATTTGGTTGATCTTTTTTCTTTTGGGGCAAAAAACATTTATTTACATTTTGATTTATTGTACTCGATCTCACCACTTTAACAACTTTAAATACTAAAATTTTTTCTTCCTCTATTCCTTAGCATTTTACATTGATACACACACTAATTATATTGCATACTGGATGTGCCCATGAAATACTGTATACAGAAAAGGAGTTTTCCATTAGTGAAAACGAAGAGTATGATTTATATGAATGTGAAACGACGTTCATCTACAAAATCTTGCAGTTGGGGATGCCACAATTGGTAGTGATTTCTAAATATGTAAAATACGGGCAATTTCATTGATAATTGCCCATTTAAAAACACTGACATGTGATTACGTGTAGTGAATTTATGGTTTATTGCAATTTTATTACAGATTGGTTGTGCTTTTTGGATTCTTAAATGTGATTGAATGTGTTCGACTATCTAATGTGACCGATGTAACCAATGCCAAGGATACGTTTCTATTACATCGAGTTTGCGTTATGCTTGTATTGATGTATCGGTAGATTTATGGTTATAAGGCATTTTTAATGATGCACCATCCGCAAAATCTCATAACTCATTGTACAATGCATTAAACACAGTAAAAACGTGAATTTCTGCACTTAATCATCACGATATGCATCACATAGTACTATATTATCTATTGTATGAGAATTGATTATGCTTTAACAGATTTTTATCTCGATTAAAGTGCATGACGATCACTATAAAAAAACGTCTTTTTTTTTTTTATTATTGTCTTTCGGAATTGCACCAACTAAATATGTTATGAATGCATTACATATCGTATCGGTATTGCGATTGAGGAAAATTTTAGGGAGCGGGTCAAAATCCCGACAAACAGAATCCCGACAGGTCATAATCCCGACAAAAAAATCCTGACAATAAAAATCCCAACAATCCGACAACAAAAAATCATTAAATTTATTTAAGTTAAGGTTAGGGTTAGGTGAGTGCCTAGGTTAGGTTAGGGTGAGCGCCTGGGCTAGGGTTTGGTTTAGTTGATTTTATAGTAAAAGTTGCTCAAGGAAAACTTTTTTTGATTGTCAGGATTTTTGATTGTCGGGATTTTTTTGTCGGGATTATGACCTGTCGGGATTTTGACCCAAACCCAAAATTTTAATAGCTAGATAATTTAAAACCTTATTACATATAAAATTTAATTGTATCTGGTATCTATGAGCTTTCCAGAGCAGCCGCCTCAAAGTTCGCTAATAAATGACATCACGATCACAGCTGTCGCAGCAAATAATCGATTGTTTAATTGATTGATTGGATGCTGAGGCAGTGACATTATCATTAGCGAATTTTGGGGGCTTTATTTGTGACACGTAATGAATTTTGTAATGATCAAGCAAATTTCTGTACGCTTTGTAGATCGGGTTAAGGTAGAGTGAAATCCGCTTTTCCATCCCATTCCATTCTAATGTGATCATTAGAGCAGATTTCAAATTTACAGTAATAAAAAGTAGTTTTTGATCATAAAATTCATCGCGTGCCCTACTAATTTCTAAGTCAGCCGTATCTAATTCATCTACATCAAACATTTCTAGATTAGACTTTCCTTATAAACTGGCCATTATTCAAAAAATGCCCCAGACATTATTTTGCGTTTATACAGTTTATCATCCGTTCTTGGTTTAGTGCGACTTCGTCGCGCAGTTACTTATGTTTAATTGAATGCTGGACCATCGGAGGCTGGGGTCATAAACAAAATCGGCGGTGCTAAATTCGTGTAGATCTTAAGTGTTGATCAGGTATAAAAAAATCTAGTTTGCACTGGAATAAACCAAACCTTGTCGCCATATCTTTAATTTAATGCATATTCTGTTTCGATCTAGGCACCCAGTCTTTATATCCATTCTATTTAGTGCAGGTTCCACCAGCTGTTAAAATGTTTATTCATCATCATACCTTATCTTCAAAATCTTTATCCCCCTCACTGCAACTTATTAATAGAAAATGTATCAAAAAAGTAGGTGCAGGTATATCAAAAATTAAAGTTTTGCACTCTCACGACCTTCATGACGTCACGTGCCAATCGTTAACAGTTAAGAATCTTAACGATTAAAATTAAAATTTGAATATTTCAAACTTTGCATACTATACAAAAGAGATAAGGTCGTTAATTAGAGAAGAGTTAGAAGACAAATATACAATAATACATCAAAACTATAGAAAGATACTTATCCGAGATCTCCGCAGCAAGACCCTAAGATCCTCGAAATCTTCCACACCTCTTTCTGCCTGTCAATTCGAGAAACTAAGAGTCTTGACAGATAGTTGGTAAAGTTTTGATTAGATAGTGGTATTTATTAGTGGATTTAGCCGACACCCAATATTTTCCACTTTCTCAACGTACTGTACACTAAAATTTTATCGATCACTTTTGCCAGCCAATCAGATGTCGGAAAAGTACATACAAATAAGTACTGTACGTACTTTTCGCTAAAATTTTTCAGGTATTATCAGTTATATAAATGGCACATCACTAAACGTATAATTGCGATCTTTAGACGTAGGGAATTATTCGCACTTTCACAACGTACATCACTAAAAAGGTCATAGTAAACCATATACATAAAGTTGAATTTATCGTTATATACTTTACTGTAATATTTTAAATTTGTTTACATATGCAGTTAAGCTTTTTATAAACATTTAACCATGCAGTTTAAGTGTTTAAATTTAGCTATTTATTGAGTCGAACTATTTTAACACTATTTAGTATAATTTTCGTCTCGGCTAGTTGCTAATTCTTCGAATTTCTTTTTTTTTTTAGATATCGTCTATAAATCGAGGATAAATCACGTAACGATATAACAATAGGCCAATAAAAATTTAAAGAAAAGTAAAACAAAACAAAAAAAAAAAAAAAAAAAAAAAAAAAAAAAAAAAAAAAAAAAAAAAAAAAAAAAAACGAAAGAAAGCAAAAGAAACGTCAGTCTAAATTTGACTTGGAACATTAAAGAAATATGTCGGGAAAGCAAATTTGCTATATAAGAACACCTAATTTAGACCTAACTTTAAGTAACCCTAACCCTAAGGTTAACAAAGTAAAATAAAATAAAATAAAATAAATTTAAATAAATTTTAAATTATCTTTGCTTCAGTTTTTTAGCTTTTCAATATAATGATTTGAAAGGACTTTCACTAATTTTTCAAAATTGTCACGCCGATTGTTATTCATAATTTCATTAGCTGTGTTTTCCAATGTTTTTATATCAGCATCAGCAACTGAATCTAAATCGATCGCATGCTCTAATTTAATAGTAAATCGATAGTAATGATCTTCATCTAATAACTTTTGCACATAAGTACTACTCGTTATACTTTCTTCTGTCATCATAAGATTAATAATTGGAAACAGCCAACGAGTAGTAGCATTTCTCGGTAATTCTTTGTAAAATCCCGTGCCAAGAGAGACAACAACAATTTCAGAATTTTTGAACAGAAATTTTGCGTCGGAATAAGCATGGACTGATGGATTATTCATAAAGACGCCGCTATCTATATACTCCTCCTCTGGCTTTTCATTAAGTTTCAAACGTGCGCTTCTAAAGTAGGCGGGTGCAGATGTACTGGCTCGCAATGCTTCTCGCATTAAAGCGCCTTTTACCGTATAGCTCCAACCCTTTTGTATATACTCCTCTGAGACAGACTCATAGTTAGCAAAAAAAGCACGCTTATTTGTAGTGATATTGAAAGATGGAGCAAGCACTTTGATTGCGGTGCCATCTTTTTTAACAATATCATCATCAGTAATTCTTTTGTCTCCAAACTTCTCTTTTAATAAGGATTCAATTTCTTTATGATCATATAGAAATAGATCAGAAACAAAAGGAATAGACTTCATAATACCTTTTGAAAAAATCTTTTTCTATTATTTATATAGATATCTACAATATCATTTGCAGTAAATTTGGGACGCTTTTTCTCGTTAGTAACTGTGAGTCCCAAAGCAATTATAGCGCCTGTTGACGTGCCAGCAACAAGATCAAATAAATCAGCGATTCTAACATCAATATCATCAACTTTAGGTAGTTTTGCATCCCGATTCTTTGTAATTTCATCCTGAACGTATTTTTTTACATTTTTCGTCACTTGATCCTCGATTGCTGCAGGTATTTTGGCAGGAATTAGACCTCGAATTCCTCCTCCGTCAATGGAAAGAACATACTTTGTATTTTTATGATTTTGACCCATATTTTTGTCTCGGTTACCTTGGTCCGTCTTTCATATTTAATTAAAACAAGAAAATACTTTGAATTTTTATTTATACATGTGATTTATATTTAACAAAGGATTATCATTACCATATTCAAGAAATATATTAGCCTCTTAAATACTCGTCTAAATTCAACTTAAAATGTTTATTTTTTACAGCAGTTGTTCTCAGTGAGTAATTACAGAAATTATTGTAAAATGAGACAAATTATCTGGCTTTTATTAAGTTTGTCACTAGTGCTTTGTTAAATGGGATAAAATATCTGCGTAAAAAAAGATTTCACACAATTTATAATTTTTTTTTTTTTTAGGACCATTATTTAAAATTGCCTAAATAATATTACAAGGTGAAATAAATATAGACATTACAATCATGCCACCTTATAGAGGCAAAACATGTTTTTAAATAGTGAAAATAAATTCTGAAAATTCTGAAAATCTTGTGAATTCTCTATGTTTTGTACGTACGTACGGTGCAAGGATTCTAAAAGCCATAATCTCTCCTTATAATAACAAAATATAAACAGAAATTAATATTCCTTAAATTATTAACACTAATAAATTATGCAAGTAAATAACTTATTGAAGTCGATAATTTAATTAATGTTAATTTTAATGTTATACTTGATAAGCTGTTTGGCGTAATATGTAAAGTAATTTAGTCAAATTACACTGGAATACACTGGAATACACTGAAATACAGTATTTAGTTCCACCGTTTATATTTTGTAATTGTGGTTTTTTAGATTTCTTGCACCGTACAGTGCAAGAAATCTAAAAGCACAATTATACCTTATAAAGACAAATACACATTAAATCATTACCGGTAACAACAATAAAATGTGTAAGTAAATACTTTTATTGAGTCGATAATTTATCGCGGTTTGCAAATGATGTACTTTTGATCAAATTTGTAAATCGCTGCATAACCATACAATTACCTAATTGTTGTCGAATGTAAAAGCTTGCAAAATGCGTTTTTTGGCCAAAGATTCAATGTTATTTTCTTCGGCCATATCTATGCTCACTAGAAAATCATTTTAAAATCGCGCAACAATCAGATGATTGTTCAAGTGATTGTAGTGATTGTATGGGTTTGCAGCGATCTACGTACGTTCGTACATCAATTTGCAAACATGATTATATGCATGGCGTAATCTGTAACCTATAATCAAGTTACACATCAAAATTAAATTATCGACTTCTCTATAAGGTGTAATTATGGTTTTTAGATTTCTTGCACCATATATACATGCATACATCGCATTATAGCGCTTTGCAAAAAGATTTGACCCGGTGATTTTTTTAATGATGATGGCTGAGAATCACTGAGATTCCGTTTAGCATGTCTTCATTGAGTTAATTATCTTTCTTGCGCATCAAGAACGGAATACAATGTACAAGGTATTAATTCAAGTTGACGTAAGTCAACAGATCGAAAATCGGGCTAAGCGGAGACAAGCCTGCTAGTTTCCAAAAACGGGCAACCGGTCAGCAACCGGTTCGGCGGTTGTTAGTATGAAAGAAGAAACCTGGATAGCATGCGATAACACATGCAAGATAAAAGTCATTCAATTAACTGCCTTAATTGGAATTATTAAATGTTTACTAATGATAACTTTATTATATATCGGGATGAGGTCCGTACTCGATAGAAGTGCAGTGTGGGAGACCACCGGTTGATGATACATATTACAAATGACGCTGATGACGGTTATACCCGGCGCAAATTGTAGTTGCTATTTCCGGGAGCATAGCCGGTCTCAGCTCGTGCATCAATCGCACCGATGTACGCTACTGCTGCATATCATCAATAAAATTTGATCAATATCCGGCCATGGCGGTCAGGTGATTCCAATAATAAATATGTCACATGCGTGCAATGATTTTCGTGGCATGTGAAAGGTGTAACCGAATCCACATAGTTACACGCTGTGATCTACTTAAAAAATTTGGTTCTTTATAAATTATTAATATTAAGTATCACTTATTTTTAAATCGGTAGTCCCATAATTAAATCCGTGTATTTGATTGGATTGCTTTTCAATGAGTTGGGTGCTCTCAAGCAAATTAATTGGTCGGAACTCAATTTTTAATTATGAAAAATAATTTAGACGGCCAAATGAGTTCATTATCACGAAAAAAAAAAAAATTTTTTTGTTATCAAAGTTATGCTAATTGGCTGAAATTTAATCGAAATGTCGAATTTTCAGCTTATTGCCGTAATGATTACTTCAGTTAATCATAGCATTTGCATTCGATTACGACCATTAGCTAATCAGATTGAGGATGACACCCTTTATCACTACACGTATTGTTATATGTTTTATGATAAATCTATATTTATCAAGGCAACTCGTAAAAAAATAGCTTATTTTACAGTCCTACAAAATCGTATGTACGCATTACATAAATGGCTAGGCGTGCATTTTCTAGAATTTTTTTAACTTTAAAAAACCATGTTATTGACTTTTACCTAAATAGTTTATCATAATCAATATCTGTGTGTATCGGATGATTTTGTAAGTTGATTTTTGTTCTTACTGGTTGCAACAAAAATAATGTATGGCTTAAAAAATTTACTTTCACGGGTTATATATTTAAGGTATATGTATAAATAAGTTCAATGTAATCAACTTGTGTATCGGTTAATGTTGTATGTGAGAACAAAATTGATGTGGATTTGGAATTTCATAGTTAAATCTGGATTAGGATATGGGCGTACACATGATAAAACCAACCCAAAATGCTGGTTTTATATAAAATTTCAAGTTCCGGTTTCACTTATAACTTTTGTTAATAATGTATAAATTTTTCTATTGATAATACGTATTTGTTCATATTAACGCAGACTTTCTATTTTTGTTAAACTATCCAATATAAATCCTTCTTGTCGTTACTATACAAAACGCAGATTTTAAAGTTTGATCAACTACATTGACTCAAGAAAAAGTAAGTGATCTAGATTTTTTCAGCTAGATGATAACCTATTGATGAATTGATAAAAAAAAAAAATGTGTAATCAAAAACTTCAAGAATGACACTATCAGCGATTTATTGTCATGAAAATGGTTTGGCATAGAAACGAATGAGTAATCGAATATTGCAGATGTGTTTACGAGAACTAACCCATTTAGCATCGCCACCAAAATCAGGTACGTACGGTGCAGGAAATCTAAAAACTTTGATCATTTTTTTATAGAATAAAGTTAACTAGCTCATTAAAGATAAACTAAATATGTCATTCTAATGGCAGCTGATTTCAATATGCATATAACAGTTGCCATTAAGTACTTATTATTTCTTGGCTTGAGAGTTTTAGAGAGATTGAAGTTTTTAAATTTCTTTCACCGTACGTACAGTACATATGGAGCTTACGTTTATTGTTCATTAGATGAATACACAGTTGTACGTGGCTAATGCAGTAAAGGAATTTATTAAATCGATTATAGCACTTACAATTTAATATTTTCTTAGTTTCTTTGATCTTTGCAGTAAAAGACATTTACAAATTTTGTTGCATTCAATATTAAATTTAAAAATTTTTATAATAAAAACTTTTTAAAAATATAATGAGCACTCAAATCATGGTTTTTTTTTTATTTTGCAATAAATTAGCATGGTTCCATCTTCTGATAAGGAGAACGAATTATACAAAATGAGTAACCTCTGTTTAGAAAATATGGTATTCACAAAAGAAATTTCGTTTAATATTAATATTCGTGTTTATTACCGGGAATAAATTGAATAAAATAAAATAAAATCTTGGATTATTTCTCTTTTGAAAAATCGGGATTTTGTAAGTCTCATAACAATCAAAACAACACTTTAGGTGGGTTTATGAGAACTGCTTGGTGCCAAATTTTGCTAAATCATTAAACAATCAGACCGACCGTCATGGTACCAACTACGTTGTAATACACTTTAAAATTTATCGTTAGTTTTTCGAATAACATTACAGAAAACAATTATTACGAAAAAATAATTGTTAAAATTTTTCAAAAAAGGAAACACAAAATAAGATTGTTTGAAACAAATACTGAAGTAAATTTTTACTGTTTTCATTTTATAGAAATGATTTAATTTGAAATATGGACTATTCCAATGCAACTAATCCAATACGGTAATTTTAGTAATTTTGGGAAATTTTGATATTTTAGATTGAATCATTGGTAATCTGAAACTTTGGTGAATACTAATGAATTTTATAATCTCTGGTTGAACTATGGCAACTATTTACCACCTGCTAATTCTATTTAAAATTGTCTACTTCCGGATTTTGCATGACAATGTCACGCTGCTACCCTATTACCTATTTATGCACTAGTCATATATAAACTGACTTAAAAAAGCTCTGGTCACGTGAAACGAAAATCTTTTAAGTTTATTTAAATTAGGGTTAGAGCCTATACTGGGTTTGAAATTTGTGTTGCATATAGTAAAATCGCTCAATAAATATTTTTAGTTAGTGCGCAGAAGGTTAGTTCTTATTAAGCTTTTCGAGAAATAAGTGATTTATTCTAATTTTCTTTTAGAACTGTTTTGACGTTCATCAAGTTAGAATTCGTTTATTGGCTAATTTTGATGCAGATCGTCACATGACCCGACCTTTTTACGCCCCATAGAACAATACTATTAAAATAAATAAGCCACTATTAATGTAAGATTGACAAATTCAGCTTATCTCCAATGGTTTATTTGTCTTTTGTTTTATATAAGTGATTGTTTCTTTTACCGTATGCACATAATATAGATATACCACATTTTCACAAATATCAACCCCTTTGAGTAAAATCCTGTGAGGAATAGAAGAGCCGAATGAGAGCAATCCCCATATTTATGTTTATCGAATAGAATTGGAATAACGAAATATCTAGATAAAGCCAAATAGGCATCAAAGGTAAAGTTGAGATTAAAATTGAGCAGGAGTATTATACGTATCACAGTCAAATCACAAGATTAGGTGTAATTTAATTCAAAAACATACAAGCTTTTAGAGATCTGATTGCCTAAAATTTTGAAAAAGTGATTTCATATATGAAATTTTGAGTTATAAACGATTTTTAAAAAGAAAGATTGTTACATCTGATCTTGATCCTTTACATCTCCAGAGCAATACTTTTTCATTATATATTTATTTAATAACTTCATATATTTAAATCACCGGGGAAAAAGAATTAACATTAGGTATTATATCATATTTAATTTTTATTATTTATACTGTAATCTAAATTATAAATAATTAGTAGCTACAAATGCAATTCAGAAACTGAAGATTTGAAAAGATATTGAAGGAAAATAAATATCAGCTATCTTGGAGTCTTTACGACGAAGTTAAAAATATTAAAGAGATAGGTAAAAGTGGATTTGCAACTGTACATTATGCTAGATAGGATGATAAAAGTCAAAATGAAAACAGACACATTGTGCTTAAATTGCTTCATCAATCAAATAATTACTATGAAGAATCCAACAGATAGCCCAACCCGGATAGCCTAACCCGGATATTCAGATTTTTACTATCTAGGATATACATACCCGGTTAGCTATGATTATAACCCGGATATCTGAATCATCTGCGGATAACCAGATAGTACTCGATCCGGGTACAAACACTATAGTAATCATTAGTAAAATTTTCTTTTACTTTAACGTTGAAAAAAAATTTTTATTAACATTCCAACTAATTTAAACAAAAGAAAAATTACTTCAAGGTTTATATATTTTATATATTTTATTTAATAAAAAAAAAGGTTTAAAAAGCTATTTAACGAACTTAAAAACTTTTTTGTATATATTCGACTCTGTATAACGATCCATCTATGTCTCAAAATTTTATAATCGCTGGAATACATTAATTAAGATAGAAATTTCTATGGCAATTTTCTTTTTACAAGATGTCGTTCGTTATAGAAAGAGTTGACTGTAATTTTTTTTTGTTATGAAAAATAACAGAAAGTTATTTAAATGTTTAACAATAAACTATTTTTTGCAAACTTAAAAGGTTATATAAAGATAGTATTAAAACAATTTTAATGAGCTTGAAGTTTTTTATTTGAAGTTTTTTATTTGTTTTATCGAAGTTGAATAAGAAATTTTTTAATATTTGAGTAAATTTTCACAATCCTAGTTAGACACAAACCGTGATCATTTGATTCCTAAAAGTTAGTAGATAAAATGCAAATACAAATAACTTTACTGTTTTAATTTTGATTAGCAAAATGATTGGTTCTGATGATCCAAGTGACGTTGTAAGCGTTATCAATCAGTCAATATTATAAAAAAAAACTTTATCATGTGAATTATGTCATTAATTGCATTTCCTGTACAAATTCAAAAAGTGTATTCATTAACAAGAAAGTTTTTATTTAACCTAAAAATTATTTACTGTAAAACTCGTCAAAATAATACTAAAACTCTAAGTTATATTACATGCACTTCCAAGTAATTACAATTGAAATAAGAAACATTAATAAGCATATATTCTATTGTCTTTCTAATGTATTCCGAAGAACTGAATAGCTAATATAAATTACAGAGAATTAAAAGATCGCAATAAGGTATCCTAATTGCAATGATAAAAGACATAAAATAACAATATGAATATAACATAAAAAATGTCATAAATTCGTGATTATTTATCATATTTGTTAATCATCGTTATTTCATAGAAAAACCAAGATTTCACTAAGTGTAAGCATGATAACTTAAATCTTATGTTCTGAAATTTTTTCAGTAGTTATTTAAGGGTAGAGGGTACATAGATCATTTTTATATAGTTTTTATATGGTATTTTGAAATTTTCATATAAAATTGATATATGCTACTAATAAAACTTTTTTAAATTACAACTAATTTTTATTAAAATTTTACAAAATATAAATAAAACAATTTATCTATTATGGTAAAATTTTGAACTATTATTATATTTTAAAAAAATATACTGGTATATATCATAAAGTTTTTCTGGGTTGGCCAAAAATTTTCTGGGTTGCACAAAATTGCTAATGCTGATTGGTCAATTTATGTAAATTTATAAGTTAGTTTTATTACTAAATTTTAATACCCAATCTTTAAAATTTCATATCTTACTGAGTTTTTACCCAATTTTAATGATTTTACTATCATTAGAATCAGAAAAGCCTGCTCTACAAACTTGGCTTAAAATATGATTAGTTTATTTATTATAATTTTTTATAAAATTAAATATAAAAAAAATTTACCATTAAGTTTATATATAATTTTAAAATAGTACCCTCTACCCTTAATCTCAGTTGAAACATTAATCAGTGTTCTAATGCAAGTCATTTTGGGCAAGTGTATTCAAATATTATTAAAACAATTAAGATAATGATTATATAAATTTCTGAATTTAGGCTTGGTACAATGAATTTTTAATTTCAAATTTACAGACCTTCTCTTAGATGGATCACTTATGAAGGCATTGTATAGTATAACAGGAGACATTAATGCAAGTTTATATAATAATAACATTGATTTTAATTTATTTAGCTTTAATGACATCGATTTATTATATTATTTGCCATACATGGAATCAATTTAGAATCAATTAAATTCATCAATATCCTCAATATAAATATGATGATTAGAAACAATTAGATCTATAGTTAAGCTTTCAAGTGATAGCTGGTTAATATAACTAATGAATTTTCTAATATGAATCATATGATATTTCGTGATGTTAAACAATTATTTTTGATTTACATTTCTTCATCAGACTTAAAAATTCAATAAAGAAGGTTTCTGCTTTGTTTTTCCAACCTAAAATAGTGTTATGAACTTCTAAAGTTAATGAGCGATTATCTGGATTTTTATCCTATCACTTTTTTAAAGTTCTGTATAGCATACTGCTGATTCACAACAAATTTTCATAGCTAGACTTGATCATCAAAAAAAATACAATATCTCTTGAAGAAATCTCCCTGCATAATTATTCACAAAAAATTTATTTCTTTTTGCTATAAAACAACTTATGCTAATGATTCCATTTGATTCTAATTAATTGTGATGGTTGATCAACATCATGCTCATTATTTGTTGCGGATTATCATGAAATTTGATCATGAAATTAATATGTAATTAATACACATGATTGGTTATGTTCAGGGTAATTAGCCAATGAGGTTTTTGATTTCATAATGATAAATTTTACAACATTATTTAATAAATTAAAAATTTATATACTTGAGAGCACCCTAAGTCAGTCAATTTTTTTTTAAAATTTGACATAGTCAGTTCTTGGTTATGTATATAAGTATTTGGGGAGATTTAGGAAAACTAGACAATCAAACAGCTTTATACCGTATATTTCTGAAATTATGCACCCTGAAAATAAGCTCCTTGAAAGCATTAGGAACGAGTATTATTTACAAAGGTATTAAGGTTTCATTTTTATCGTTATTCAAATTGTCCTTATAAAATTACCAGAAGGCATCGTTTATATAGTTTTCTTTACTTTGTTGGCTTGATACTTCACTGACTTCTTGAAACCAATAGGAAATACATTTATGTACCCACAGCCGATGTGGCTTATTAAGTATTACAGAATATAAAGTGACCTTTCATATCAAGCACAAAATTGGCTAGGTCAATTTTAAACTTTGACTTAGTCGAGTTAGGTCAATTACAAACATTATGCCTAAGTAGTATCCTAGATTATGTTTGAAATTTTTATTTAGCAACTAGATCTATTTTTATATTTAAAACCAAAAAAAAACAACCTGAAGAATATTCAGAACAGAGCATGTAAACAGTAATAGCAAAAAAAGAAGACAATAAAGATAAGAATAAAAAGAAAGAAGAAAAAAGTTCTTTAAAATAAAGAAAAGAAGTTTTTCTATCAGCTTATATTTGATAGTAATTGATTAATTTAAAATTCTCTTAATTTGACTTAATTATTATTTTATTTATTTTTAGAATACATATTAAATTCTATCTAATCAAATAAAGAGATAATTAAAAAATAATAAATAATATATAATGTTTATAATTTAGTTGTTTTTATTTTATTTATTTGTATTTTTTATTTTGATAATTTTATTTTAAATAAAAGTTTTGGCAAAAATGAATATACTTGAAAAAAAGGACCAAAAAGTACGTAGAAATTACTAATTTATTAAATGCAATTATTATAACTAGAATGATGGTTAGAAGAAATGACTATGTTATGCGTCAACTAAAAATTTGCCAATTCTTAATTAACATGCGTCATTTATTAAAAGAAAGACCTAGTCAATTTTTAATACATTCAGATATCAAATTTATTGTATTTAATAAATTCAAGTGATTATAATCACGAAGTTAAACTATCGTCATTTGTTCATAAAAGATAAATTGGTAAAAACCCTCATATAGGTAAGTCGTATATTATATTAATAAAATAATAATTTCAAGGGTTGCCTTTATATTGTCTTTACATCCAAAAGGTTTATTATTTATTTCTATAAGAAAAGATTTTCTTTAACTTATTATATAACTTTTAATGTTAATTCATTAACGTAAAAAAAGTGAGGTTTATTTAAAAACACACACACACACAAAAAAAAAAAAAAAAAAAAGTTTATTTTACGTTTTATAAATAATTTTTATAAAATACTTACATTGCAGTGAATAAATTATTAAGTTCATTAAGTAGTTCTATAAACTCCTAAGTAAACACGAATAATCTAAAAAAAAGAGTAGTAATATGTAACAAAAGAAGTCAACTATAAATCGGTTTAATCATTAATGAAGGTAGTAATATCAATAGAGAGGTAAAATAAAATTAACGATAATCACGTGTATGGGTAGCTTATTACCAACATCAAATTACTGACGCTGTGCAAAGAGTCTTCAAGTACGTCAGTTGTAACGTGGATCCGACCTGTCTTCCCAAATGAATTGGACCGGACAGGGGAAAGTCTCCGGACACCTACTAATTCAAGTGAACATTTACCAAATTGGGTAATTTTTGTACCTACATAACTTTCTAACTATAGGGGCACGTGATTTGGTAGGTGTCCGGAGACTTCTTCACCGGACAGTCCGTATTCACGCGATAGTTATCAGCCAATCAATTATATCATGTCACATTTAATTATTTGATTTTTAAGTTCGATAATATACGCATATGCATATGTCGCGTTATACGTATTACAAATTGAACAATAGTTAACGCTAACAAAAGGGATTAATACGTTCGTACGTACGTACGTATACATACAGTGCGTATATATGTGGTTCGATAAATGAGGTTATGAGGTTATGTTCAATGATTGCCTTAACTTGTCATTTTGGTTAGTAACCAATCTTGATCGAATTCTCATTTAATTTTTAAATTCTAAACAGCACTCCGTAAGAGACATAATAGCATACTTGTTGCATATCATTATTGACAGCTATTGGTAATCTCATTAAGCATGATACACCAATCTGATACATTTGAATTAAATATAATTAACTGAAATTTTACATATTAACTTGCAATTAAATAAATATATTTAATATCTGAACATTTATAGAACATATTTATAGAAAAAAATCCAATTAATTTTTGCTTATATATTGTTTAAAAAATCTCAAAGTTGGTTAATTTTTTTAAAAAAAAATTAAAAAGTTGAAAATTTTTTATATATTTATAAATTAACCAATCAAAATTAAGTATTTTTTTGTGCTACTACGCAAGTGCCTTGATGTAACCTTAGTCTATAAACCTGCAAAATTTCAACTATGATTATTATGTAGAAAAAAAGTTATACTAAAATGAAAATTGGCTATCGAAATTAGTTTACTATATAAAAATTAGTAATTTTATATAGTAAAATTATTAATACTTATATATAAAAAAGTTAGCAATTATAAAATTTTTTTAGAAATTAAAATTTATATATATGTATATATATATAAAATGAACCTCTAAATTTATATTTTATATTTATATCATTTAAAAATATATTAATTATTAATTTTATAAACTTGCTATAGAAGTATATTTTATATAAAAAATTACTATATTTTGTATATTTACAAGTATTTATTTATAAATTATACTAATAATTTTTTTTTTAAATTTTAAAAAAATTTTATCCTATATATAAAATAATATAAAAAACATTTTTAAATCATAAAAAAATATAGTTTGCATAATAAAAAAAAACGTTATAAATTAAAAACTATATAATTTAAATATTTTTTTTAAATCTGTAAATTGATAAGAAAAAATATTTAATTAATATATAATAATTAAGTTTTAAAACCTAATATTTTAGTATATATAATCCGAATTGTATAGTTTAAAAAAACATTTATTAGATTTAATGTTATTAATAAGCTTTTTAATTTATTGCATAAAATATGATGTATCAGAAGTGATGATACGCCTATAACAAGTTATTGACAAAATTAGTCAGTATTAGTTGAGGCGTTGATTGAACCAATAATATTTATCGTTATCGGCTACGTACGTACTTACAAATAATACTGTATCAGGTATGTACATACATAAGTACGTCGTACAGAGATGATACTAACAGGTTAGTACGTACGTACGTACAGTACATTAATTTTAGGGTAAAATGCTTACTAATTAATTGTTTTGTATAACCATTTCCATTGTAAATAAATATACAGTATCGGTATGCTTTTTTTTTTTAAATCAAAACCAGAAATGGAAAATATAGAATTGACGGAAGAACAATTAGCAAAAGATATTACTCAGGTTACCAATACTTTTAACCAACTGGATATCAATAATTGTCAAAAGTTAGCCGATAAGAATGATCCTGATGGTACTTTCTGGCTTGGTTATTGTTACGAACATGGAATTGGAGTAAAAAAAGATGAAAAAATGGCTTTCAATTATTACCAAAAATCGACTGACCTGAATAATCCAAACGGAATGTATCAAGTTGGATATTGTTATTATTTAGGAATTGGGGTTGAAATCGATAAGTATAAAGCATTTGAATATTATTTGAAGTCAGCTGAAGCTGACAATTCAATGGGAATTCGCAAAACTGCCATTTGTTACTATTATGGAATTGGTGTGGAAGGGAATTGGGATAAGTTTTCGGAATGGCTTAAAAAGTAAGCCAATCTCAAAATTATTATTTTAAGAATTGAAAATATATAAATAATTTTAAGAATTCAATTTTAATTATCAGGGAGTAAGTATAAAAAAATCTATTAATTAAAATTAGTTAATTAAGTTCATATATATTAATTATTTGTGTTGATTTAGCCCGTAAGTATAAAGAACCTTTAATAATTATTAAATTAAAAATGGCAAAATAAGTTCAAAATCAAGAACATTAATACTTATTTACCGTTACTACGTATTATGTAATACCTTTCAAATCATTTCATTCGCATCAATTTAGCCTGTGAGTATAAAGAACATTTATTAATCATTGGAATTAAAAACAAATTCACAAATAAAGAACATAATACTTATTTACCATTACTATTATGTAATACAAATCATTTCATTACAAATCATTTCATTCGCATTAATCATTAATTATTCTGTGAGTATAAAGAACATTTATTAATCATTGGAATTAAAAACAAGTTCACAAAACAAGAACATAAATACTTATTTACCTACTATTATGTAATACAAATCATTTCATTCGCATTAATTATTCATTCAGTGAGTGAGTATAAAGAATATTTATTAATCATTGGAATTAAAAATAAGTTCACAAATCAAGAACATAAATACTTATTTACCATTATTTTATGTAATACAAAACATTTCATTCGCATTAATCTATCATTCAGTGAGTGAGTATAAAGAACATTTATTAATCATTGGAATTAAAACAAAATCACAAATCAAGAACATAAATGCTTATTTACAATTACTATTATGTAATACAATTCATTTAATTCGTATTAATCATTCATTCAGTGCGTGAGTATAAAGAACATTTATTAATCATTGGAATTAAAAACAAGTTCACAAATCAAGAACATAAATACTTATTTACCATTACTATTATGTAATACAAATCATTTCATTCGCATTAATTTAGTCGGTGAGTATAAAGAACATTTATTAATCATTGGAATTAAAAACAAGTTCACAAATCAAGAACATAAATACTTATTTACCATTACAATTATTTCATTCGCATTAATCATTCATTCATTGAGTGAGTATAAAGAACTTTTATTAATCATTGAAATTAAAAACAAGTTCACAAATCAAGAACATAAATACTTATTAACTATTATTATCATATAATACAAATCATTTCATTCGCATTAATTTAGTCGGTAAGCATAAAAATTATTTACATTCAAAGTAAAGTAAAAAGTAGCATTTACAGATGAAATAAAATATTCATTATATAGGAAAACTGGATATGGAAAATGTGCATTTTGTAATGAATATAACACGCAACCGGCATGGTGCATATCATGCGACCCTGACATGACAACAAAGTGGACAAGTGGAAATAAAGATATTGATAATTGTATGAAAATGTTCCAACTTAGAAACAGGTATTATGAAAATGCAATTGAATGGATTCCATTTGACAGATTATCTGATATTAAAAAAATTGGTAAAGGAGGGTTTGGTTCTATATATTTAGCAACCTGGTTGGATGGTATACAAAAAGTTGAAAAAATTGTTAGTAATAATTATTATAAGAGATCACGAAAATCAAATAGCACTGTTGCACTCAAAACATTGACTAGTTCTAAAGAAAACAATTTTGATCCTTTAAAAGAAGTAAGTTAATTTATTGTTTTTCTAATTTATTTAATATTTCTTTATTAAACCAAATTCATTATTTTAAAACTTAAAGTTTAAAAGCCAAATGACATGTAAAATTCAATCTTTTAATACCAAACTTGCAATATATGGAATAACTCAAAATACAGAAACAAAGGAATACTTTATGGTATTTCAGTATGCTAATAATAGCAGTCTTCATAAATATTTAAAAAATAATTTTGATAAGCTTATGTGGCAAGCTAAATTGCAGATTCTTAAAGATATTTCTGACGAGTTAGATAATATTCATAGATTTGCAAATTATATTCATGCTGATTTTCATAGTGGTAACATTTTGCAAGACGACCAAAGTAATAATAAAAATACATCATATATCGCAGATTTAGGATTGTCTAGAAAATTAGATGAATCAGTTTCAAAAGGTGAGATTTATGGAGTCATGCCTTATGTTGCTCCTGAAGTTTTATCAGGTGAGCAGCAGTTTACACAAAAAGCAGACATTTATGGGTTTGGTATTATTATGGCAGAAATGTCAACTGGACAGAGACCTTTTGATGGTCACAAGTTTGATACAAAACTTGCTGTCAAGATTATCAAAGGAGAAAGACCAGAGTTTGCTCCTGAAACCCCTAATTGCTATATTGAATTGGCAAAGCAATGCATGGATTCTGATCCACAAAAACGGCCTAGTGCCTATAAAATTGATAGTACCATAGAAAAATGGCTTGAAGATAATGAAATTAAAAAGCAATTCTTAGATGCTGATAAAGTTATTAAATTATTGCCAATATCAAATCATCCAGATGAAATTTATACTAGCAAACTTATTAGTACAAAATTAATTTCAAATGCAATTAAAGGTATTTATTTTCATCTAATATATTAATTTTATACTTTAAAAATTTATTTAAAACTAATTTTTTAGATTTGTCTCAAGTTGATTCTGGTCAAATTAAGCTTAATATTACTGAATCTTGAATAATTTATATTTTTGTTATATTTAAATTAGCAACTTACTTAGAATAACAACTTTATTTATAAAGTAACACTATTTAAGAATTTACTTTAGATATTTAAAGTTGTTACTTTAGACAAATTATTAAACTATATACTTTTATTGTATATAAATTTTTAGGACATTATTAATTAGTTTAATTATAAATATATAGCAAAATCTTTAGTAAAACTTATTATTAAATTATATTAAAAATATTAATAAATAAATATCTTTTTGCAAACTTCAATAACTTCTGTTATATGTATTTTTTTAATTTAATAAGTTAATATTTATTTTTAGTTATGTTTTTATTAAATAATATTGTATATTATAATAGTTAATATGTAATTATTCAATATTGTAATAACATTGACTCTTAATTTTTTTGAGTCTATAAGTAATTTTTTTATTCTAATAAATAAAAAGTTAAAGCATCAAATTAATGCAAGAGTTATAAAATAGTATGAAAGTTAATAAGAAAAATTATTTAAAGATGAAAAAAGATTAAAAAAAGTGCCAAATTTTGAAAGTTGGTATTAAATAAAGAGTATATAGGCAATATAGTAAGGTTAGCAGGAGATAAGAAAATAAAAAGTAGCAGAAATAAGAGTGATAATTAGATATCAGATACATAGAAAGATAAAGTATATAAGTATAGCAGTATAGTCAGTACATATAATGGATGAAATAATTAGTGTATTTTAGAATAATGATAGTTGGTACTAGTGAATTGACTCGATTATATAATACTCAATAATTGATTATTTAAATTATTGATCAAGCATCAATTAATGGGCTCAAACAACAATAGATCAATTAAAAGTCAAAAATACTAATTAATCAAATAAATATATATTTGATTAATCAAAAAATTTTAATATATTTTTATTTAAAATATGATCCAAGTGCCTTTTATCAATATGCAAGCATAAAATTTATTTGTGCATTGCTAAATTTTAACCTATACCAATTTATTATATCTACTTATTTGCACAAGTAGCACAAACTCTGGAGAAGGAATAGCCAGTTAAAGAGTGCAGTCTGACATAGAATCCAAATATGCATAAGAAAAAAACAAAAATATACAAAAACCAATTAAATTAATTTTGGTGCACTAATTAAAAATAATAGAAATGAAAATTTACATATAGTAAATATTATTCTAACTCTATAGTACAGGACAGTAAAAGACATCCAATCTATACATATAGGCGCCAATTTTGGTGCTTATGTAATCAATTCTGATTGACTAATTTTGTGCAATTGATTTTGATTGGCTAAAAACCTATATATGTTTTCTTTTTTTTATATTAAATACCAATTTTTTAAGCTCATATACTTTAATGCTTTATAACTTTTTAAAAATTAAAAATAAGAAAAATTCCTCTGACAAAAATGTAGTTTATCTAAAATCTATCAATTTGTCAAAGGGTTTTTTGATTTAATTTTTTTTAAAAAAGTTATAACAATTTAAAGTTTTACTAATAACGAGTAGATGTCATTTACTGTCCGGTACTGTATAAACTCTAATATTAAGACCATAATCCCAAATTTTATCTTATGCACTTAGTTTATTTACAATATCAGGATTTGTACTACTATAATAATATTTTTTTGTCTCTACTGCTGTATTTGCTTAATTCATTAACTTGTCACATACTTTCTATAATTGTATTACCATAGCCATATTAATTTTACCTTTCTGGTATTAGACATTATTATATATTCTTAGTAGCTTAATTATATAGTGTTGCTCAAATCAACATAGTACTAGAGTAATGCTTTAATTTTATCACAAAATTATTTTTAAAAACCAACAGGTCTAATTATATTATAGTAGTTAACTTCATTTGCTAAAGTTAAATATTGTTTTTCTTTTATATTGTAATTAACTGTGTTTGTTTATTAAGAGAGCAATTCAAACTTATATATAAGTTTCTAAATATAATAAGAGGAAACAAAATAGTATTGCACAAGCTTTATTTTAAGAATAAAAGGTAAGTTAATATATTAAACTATCTAAATATAGGAAGTTTGTTTACAAAGTCAAATATGTTAAGAATAGAGGGTATATAGATTATTTTTATTAATAAATAAGTTACTAAAAATTTATATTAAAAACCCTGGGTCAGATAGTGCAGTGGTTAGCACTCTGGGGTTGTATTCGCAAGGTTGCCAGTTCAAGTCTGGTGGATGACAAAAACCATGTTAGGACCACGAATACTAAAAAGAAAGATCTATGATGAGGTGTCAAACATCTCCCATTTCTGGATATGGTACTACAGCGACAATGAGCTGCTTGACATAACTACAGGGTCATGCGGTATCCAGAAAAGAAAAAAATCTAACAAGAAACATCGTAAACATAAGCATCATCCTCTATAAAAAAAAAAGAAGTTAAAAATAGTTAAATAATAGATACTACTGGTGGAATTTCGGTTGCAAGGTATAAACACAGTGCTATGAACCAAACCAGGAAAGTCCCACGAGGAAAAACCTGACCTGATCCAAATTCAGAAGGGAGTACCTGGGGTAGAAGAAAAATGGACCTACCAAGCATATCGGTGAAGTAAACCAACTCCTTAAAGTTGATCTTAGAAGCCTGCGGGTGGGGCGCACCAAATGACGGTCTGACTGGACTCAGCCAGGAAAACCAGATAAAGGGGAGTAGGTTAGGATAGACTTCGTAGGACAAAAATTAGAATAGAAAATAGGATATGTAATGAAAATATAGGGGTCCATTTGGTCCCTATGACCAATGACCTTAATAAATGAGCGCCAAATGCGCCCTGACAGCTGTTGAGCTGAAGGGTTAAAAACAAAAAAAAATTTATATTTAATAATAAAAAAAAATTTATTAAGTAACTATATTAAATTTTTAAATAACATTTTGGAGGAGTTTTTCTGATTCTAACAGTAGTCAAATCATTAAAATTGGCCCAGTCATCAGCAAATTTTATATATAGATATTGATCGATTTATAGCACTTAATCATTTTATATCAATTATAAAATATTATTATATATCGATTAATTGGATAAAAATCGATATATATCTATAATCATTATATATCATTTTTTATATTAAATTGATATATATCTATAAATTAATTATCTCTTAATACATTAAGCAGGCAAATTTGACTGCAAAATTCAATTTTAATGTAATTGCCAAAAAATGAGGTAGGAGAGGTCCCCTAAGAGATACCTCATTTAATTTGGCTAGACTTGAGTAACATACTGGCAAAATGCTGATTGTATAAATTATGTCATGAATGATCTGCACTAACCAGAAAATGTGCTAATCAGGTTTTGCTGCGCCACACATTTGGTGATCAAAATCCAAAAATTGGTTAATAAAGTATAGCGACTTTTATTTTGGAAATTAATTGCTTACACTTATTCTCACACTAAAAAATTGGCTTATTCTATAAGTTTTTTTAAAAAAATGACTTCCACAACAGGGATTTTTTTTTTAAAAAAAACTTCTGATTTGCTTTTTTTTACCTGCAAATAATTTGCAATCATTTAAAGAATGCAACTTTTAAATTTTGTGTCAGAGATATTTTTATTACAAACGAAACTTCATAATTCAAAATAAATAAAATAACTTTAGCCAAATCGTTTAATATTTAAAATTAGAAGGATAGGATTTTTGGCATTAAAATTAGGATAGTATTTCTGGCGTTTTTCTTAAATAAAAACTAAAAAGGTAAAACCTATTAACTAATTATTGGTTGTTAGTTTAAATTTTGATTCAAGCTTAAGAAATTTTTGTTAATTAATTTATGATGATGCAAGAAAATGAAGAATTACCTGCTGAGTTGGTAGACCTTTATGAGGTTTCATTTATTTCACAAACGCTTGAAGATCTTTTAAATGAAGAGATGCTCGAAGACAATGATTATGATAGCGATGGTGATAATACAGAATTAAGTAATGAAATATATTGAAAAATAAGTCAATATTTTATATAGTATTGGTGAGCAATAATAGAGGCTAATATTTGTATTTTACATTGATTATTTGTATCTTGCATTTGATAGTCATATATATGTACATGCTAGTGCTCCTAGGTCCAGTCCGGGTCCGGTCCGGGATCAGACCAGACTCAGACTCTAAATTTTACTAATTTCAGACTTCAGACCAGACTCAGACTTAACTATTAGTCTGGTCCGTGTCTGGTCCGAAGTCTGCAGACTGGTCTGAGTCCGAATATAATTATATGTATTTTTTGGCGCTGAACAAGTTTACTTAGTGCATTTTGTAAGAATTAATTAGTAAAATTTTATGAATCATAAGATTTTATAGAATTTTATTAATAAAATTCTAAAAAATCTTATAATTCGCAAATTTTAATTAATTAATTCTAACAAAATGCACTAAGTAAACTTGTCCAGCACCTAAAAATGTATTAAAACAGCCTTTTCGTTTTTATTTTACTTGAAATTTAGAGATTTGATGCACAATTTTGGATTTTTGATCAAAAAAGTCAAATTTTAACATCTT
>QKWP01002514.1:0-27506 GCA_003550325.1 Gigaspora rosea | reverse complement strand
TAAGATTTTATAGAATTTTACTAATAAAATTCTATAAAATTTTATGATTCACAAAATTTTACTAATTATTTCTAACTTAATGCACTAAGTAAACTTGTTCAGCACCTAATAATACATTAATTCGGCAGGGTTGTTTTTATTTTACTTGAAATTTGGAGATAAGATGTTAAAATTTGACTTTTTTGATCAAAAATCCAAAATTCTGCATCAAATCTCTAAATTTCAAGCAAAATAAAACCAAATAGGCCGTTTAATACATTTTTAGGTGCCGAACAAGTTTACTTAGTGCATTTTGTTAGAATTAATTAACAAAAAATTTGCGAATTATAAGATTTTTTAGAATTTTATTAATAAAATTCAATAAAATCTTATGATTCATAAAATTTTACTAATTTATTCTAACAAAATGCACCAAGTAAACTTTGTTCAGCACCAAAAAATACATATAAATATATTCGGACTCAGACCAGTCTGCAGACTTCGGACCAGACCCAGACCAGACTCAGACTTGACTATAAAGTCTGAATATAAAAGTCTGAGTCCGGTCCGAAAATCAGACCAGACTCAGACTTGACTAAAGTCTGGTTCGAGTCTGGTCCGTAGGAGCACTAGTACATGTGCATATATCTATATATAGGTTTAAATAAAATTTTTTAAAGCTATTTCGAATATATTATATTAAATATAACTTAAAGTAAAAATTTCAATAATAATATAGGGGATCGCATATAATAAAAATAATTAATTAATTAAAAAAATAGGTCTATTTCATTATATTTTGTATAAATTAATGAATTTTAAAGTAGTATACTTTATTTAAGTACAATTAATTTTTAGAATTTATACTAGTGCAACAGGTGGCACTTACGTGCCCCCTCTTGTTCATTACATTTGTGGTAGAATATAAGTTAGTATAAATTGAAATTATTGTAATTTTACTGTAAATAATCATGTTTTAATCTAAAAAATGTTACAACTTAGGCCAAACTAACTTAATTTAGTGGATTACATTTCTTTCTCTTCTCTTCCTCACTTTTGATGCAAAAAATTTCAGAAAAACCATAATATTACATATTATTTGGAAAATTTTTATAATAAACTACTTCTCCCCAATTTTGCAAAAAGGATATAATTTTAACCATTGAATTAAATTGGGTTGGTCTTATCACTTTTTGGTAACAGACATTATTTAGTTAAGGTTAAACTAAGCCATTTTGCATTGAGATTATCATAAATTCTATCATATACTACTGTAAAAGATACTGTTATAGAACTTGCAATTCTGTTTATACACAGTATTGGTTAAAGTTA
This sequence comes from Gigaspora rosea, assembly GCA_003550325.1. NCBI lineage: Eukaryota > Fungi > Glomeromycota > Glomeromycetes > Diversisporales > Gigasporaceae > Gigaspora > Gigaspora rosea. The sequence continues at coordinate 26,195 of QKWP01002514.1, read as the reverse complement.
TATTTGTATTAGAATGATCTTGATTACTATTGTGATTATTATAAAATTTTAGCTATAACATGCTATTCTTTTGATACACAGTATAAGTATAAGATTGAGTTAGTTTGCATTGTGCATTACTGTAAAAAATTCTGTTACAAATCTTCACCATGCTAGTGACCCACAGTATATAGTTAAGGTTTAGCTGGTATGTGGATAAGGTAAAGTTAGTTTGCATTGTAATTTATTATAAAAAATTCTGCTACAACTCTAATTCACTATTATAGTTATGAACTTACTTGTTATCCAGCTAATACACAGCAGGTGGTTAAAGTTGAGGTAGTTTACATTGTAAGTTACTGTAATAAGTTTTGTTACAGAACTGCTATTTCAGTTACATACAGTATGAGATATAGGTTGTATTAATTTGCATTAGAATATCATTAATTCTATTATAAGTTAATATTAAAAATTTGTTATAGAACTTATTTGCTATTTCAAAACACAGTATTTGATTAAGATTAAGTCAGAATTATCAAGATTTTTATATGAGTTATTGTAAAAAAAATTTATTATAGAACTTGTTACAATTCTGGTAACACATTATATAAGCTAGTTTGTATAGTAAATTTCTATAAAAAATTCAGTTACAAACCTTACTAACTATCCTATTGACACTGAATATGATTAAGGTTGAGTTAATTTTTGTTAGAATTATTATGTTTTCTATCTATAAGATATTGGATGTATGATGAAAAATAACATTTTTATTAGAATTAATGACATTCACGTGTGCTGCATAGCAGCACATGAGTAACATTTACTCTGATAAAAAAAATTCCCTGTTATTTTCATATGTCAATATCAATGTTATTGTTCATATTATATTACCATGTGAAATTTATTGTCATGACATTTTGCATAAATGATAATGTCATTTTATGACAAAAATATCAAGGTAAAAAATTTTTACATGATCATATCACATGAACAATAACTTAAGTTGATGTAAAAATTCTGTTGTAAAAATAGTATATGGCTAAAGTTACATTAGCATTATCAGTATGAGCATCCTTAACCTAGATCCTGGTTTAATATAGTTATCATAGACCCATGGTTCAGGCAATTAAAGTAGACTCCAACTGTGATTGGTCCAAATTCAATAGTTATTGAGTGAAAAAAATTCTAAACTTTTTTACTTTATAGTTGTATACTCTCTTTATACCAAATTTATCTATAATGAACTTTGGATATACTAAACTAAAATTTTTGTATTTTATAATATTTTGGTATAAAAGAGTTATGGTTTCTTAAGAAGACATAGTAATTTTATATAATATACTTTTTTTAATAGCCAGAACTAACAGTTTGTTATAGAAAGAGTTGACTATACTACTTTTCACAAGTTTTTTCTCTTAAAAATATGATCTTTTATATTGAACTTTTTATTCATTAATTTCTTTATTTAATAATTTATATGATACCAGAATGACAAAATTACAACAAAAACAACCTTAAAAGTAGTGCACCAAAAATGACAAAACCAAGTCAGGAAAAAAAGGTAAACAAAGATCAATTTTATAATAGGTGCACAACAAACATTTCTATTCCAGGTAATGCCAAAATTTTAGACTTCTAGGGTCTAGGATAAGCAGCCTAAACCCTAGTTCAGGTTAAGTTTTTTTCATTATATCTATTATATTTACTATAAAAATTATATTACAATATTTACTCACAATACTGGTGATACAAAGAATATTGATAAGATAGAGTTAGCTTATATTGGAACTATTATTTTATTGTGAGTTACTACAAAAAGTTCTGTTATAGAACTTGTTCATTATTACAGTATGTGAATTAGTTTGAATTTAGATTATAATGATTTTTGATATGTAGCTACTATAAAAAATTCTGACATAGCCTTACTTGTTACACAATATAAGTTAAAGTTGAGTTATAGTTTATATTAGTATTTTAATGTCTATTGTAATAATTATAAAAATTCTAATACAAAACTTATTTGTTACTCAATACATATAGTATATAATTTAGTTTGCATCATAATTGTTGCAATTTTAATTGTATGTAAAAATTGTATTATAGATGCAGATAAGTTTGTATTAGTATTGGGAATATTGTGTTTTCTATTATGAGTTAACTGTAAAAATTCTGCTTCAGAATTAATTTCCTATTTTGGTAATACACAACATATAGTTAAGGTTGAGATAGTATTGGAATTATCCCAAAAGTTACTATAAAAATTATGCTATAAATTTATTAGATTGCATTTAACTATTATATTTTCTATTGTAGATTACTGTAAAAAAAACATAGAACTTACCTATGATTAAATGACATAGATAAAGGAAGTTGAAGAATTCAAGATGATGATTAATAGTTTTATAATAAAAGAGAAGACCATATGGCCCAAAATATCCTGAAAAAGTTAAATTTGATGATATAGAAGTGCTAATAGAAAGTTGAAGACAAAAGGTAGATAGCTTTAGATAGCATAAGGTAGAATATCCTACAGTAAGTAATTAAGGCTGATTTAGTTTATATTGAAATAATAATAATTTCTAATATGAATAACTGTAAAAAATTCTTTTATAAAACTTGCTAATTTATAAACACTAAATTGAGTTTAGTTTGAATTAGAATAAATTTAGTTTAATTTGAATTAGAATTAACATAATATCCAAAATAATTACTATAAAAAATTGTTACAGAACTTACTCAATGTTCTAGTGATACATATTATATTGTTAAGGTTTAGTTAGTTTGCATTGTAATTATCATGATTTTTATTGTGAGCTACAGTTATAGAACTTACTTACTATTCCAGTAATACATAATATTTGATTGAGTAGTTTGTATTAGAATTATTATGTTTTTTATAGTACTATGTAAAAAATTGTTACAATCTTACTTGCTATTTCAGTGACATACAGTAAGTAGTTAAAGTTGAGTTGACTTGTATTAAAATTATTCATGAATTCTATACCAAATTCTGCTATTTAACTTGCTATTCCATTAGTATATAGTATGTAGTTGAGCTAGTTTGCATTAAACTATCCTAATTTCTATCATAAATTGCTGCAAAAATAGGTACAAACTTACTATTTCAGTAACACAAAGTATGGTTAATGTTGTGTTAGTTTGCATTGGAATTATATAATTATTTTATGAATTGCTGCAAAAAATCCTGCTATCAAACTTTATTCATTATTTTATTAATACTCAGTATGTGGTAAGTTAGTTTGTATTGGAATTATGATAATTTCTTTCATAAGGTACTATAAAAAAATTTTTTACAGATTTACTCTCTATTCTGGTGATGCACAGTATGCAATAGAATTATCATTATTTCTATTATGAGTTATTGTAAATAATTCTGTTACAGAACTTTCAATGGCACACAGTATGAAGTTGAGTTAGTTTGTATTGGAATTATCTTGATTTCTACAATAAAAAATATTCAAAACTTACTCACTATTATGGTGATTTACACAGTATATGATTAAGGTTTAGTTGGTTTGCATTGGAATTACTGTGAACTTTATCATGAGTTGCTGTAAAAAATTCTGCTACAGAACTCAGTTTGCATTGGAATAATCATGATTTCTATCATGTGTATAGTGCTATAAAAGACTCTGTCATATAACTTACTTTCTATTTTGATAATACACAGTATTGATTTAGGTTGTGTTAGTTTTCATTGGAATTATTGTAATTTCTATTGTGAGTCTATAAAAAATTCTGGTACAGAACTTATTTAATTGTAAATACTGCATGTTGTAATGGAAATACATGATTTCTATCACAAGTTACAGTTAAAAATTCTGTGTAGTCAACATTGAAATAATTTGCATTGAAATTATCATGATGAGTTACTGTAAAAAATTGGGACTCACTATTTTCAGCAAATGAGTGTAGGAAAAAAATGGTAGAAAAAGAAATGATATGGACCCATAGGTATGTACAATAAGTACATATATATATGCATACGTGCAATTCGTAAAAATAGATTTTGACTAATTTCACTATTTTCAAAAAGGTTTTTAAGGTAAATTTACCAAGTACACAGTATTACATAAAGTAACTGCACAATGTCATTGCGCAAAACCAGGAATAGATAGATACTTAGTTTTATACTTAATTTATACTTAATATACAGAAAATTTTTTATAAGGATATGCTAATAAAAATATGTTTTCTTTATTTCTTAAGTTAATATAATATGATTTAAATTATATTTTAAAATGATAATTAGCAGTTAGAAAAAAGCTAGGGTGGAATAAACTCGATATAGTTTATCGACTCATTAGCATAAGCTTTATTAGTTAATTATCAAAATTATATCTAATATAAAAGTTTAATATTTAGAATTTATATATAGATGTCAGTTTTTATTTATGTTTATAATTTATCGTGAATTACAAATAGATGTACCATGCAGCCTTAATAGCTCGGTAAAGATTAATAAGATGTCTTTATAAACCAAGTTAAGAACTATTTCTTAAAAGTTTTAAACTATTATTTTAAAAAGGATTAATCAGTTTTTTTTATAGTTAAACGAAAAATATAGTTCTATAACTTTGTTTGTAAGAACATAATGTTGGTCTGTACACCAATTTTTTCTAAACCAAGCCATTAAGGCTGTGCATCTAATTGAAATCCGCAAAGGATTATATGGTACAAAATAACAATTGAGATCTATACAAAAATATAAATAATAAACTTTATATTTATATAGGATATCGACCACCCCAATGTAACGTGCTGTTACGTATTAATTAAATGATTATTGCGGTTGCAGACCAACAATAATGGTGGTAAGTGGCTCATTAAGAACCAAGCCATACATAAATCGATATTCATACTGGTAACATGCACGCGCATAAACAGGTAAATCTGAAAACGAATTAGAGAAAAGCGATCTACCTATATGCAAATTAGGAAAAATTAACCCACATATAGGTAGAAGCCCCATGTGCAAATTAAGAAAAAATCAGCTCACATATATGGTAGAAATGCCCATACACGTTATGCCCTATATAAAAACTGGTTTATAGAAATTAGTCTGGTGTTTTATAAAAGAAATATTCAATCAAAAGTACGGATTTGTACAGAAACAACTCACACAATGCACTCTGTTTCTGGTAATAGTATACAGAAAAAATGATAGATTTCTTGAAGATGATCAATGCAAGAAATGAGGGCAGTGCTAAATCAATGCAAGACATGAGAGCAGTGCTAAATTTGCAAGTTGACGAATGACGGAATGATCTACGGGTTGATGAGTTGAACAGAAAAATGAAAATTGTACATGTAATGTATGTATAATTATTTATAAATATAAATAAATACAAAAATTGAACGTGGCAGTGCCAAATTTGCGAGTTGACAAATGATGGAATTATGTTGATGATGAGTAACAAAATTGATCTATGGGTTGAATGATGAAATGAAAAATTGTAGTATTAGATTTTAAAAATAAAAATCAAGTCTAAAAGAATATATTTTATAAAAATTTTGGTAAATTTTTAAAAATTTAGTTTTAAAAATATTATATAACTTTTTGCAGACAAATTTGCCTGCACATAGTCTACAGACGAAGAGATAATCATAATTATTTGAAACGAAATATGATAATTAGCAGATCTTTAATGATTACATAGTGTTTTGACCACATTACAAAAATTTCAACTCGGATTACCAAATAAAAAAAAACAGAGTTCAAACTTTCTTAAGCCCATTTGATCCGTAAGCTGCCAAGGATCATAAATATATATACTACAAGTTGTATAAAAAAACTTAAAAAAAAAAAGGCTGTTTTGAACGATTTTTACCCACTTTCCCTTTTGCCACCTCTCTCTTTTACACCTCTTTCCCTTTTACTTCTCTCTCCCTTTTACCCATCTTCCCTTTTACTCCTCTTTTCCTTTTATTCCTCTCTCTCTTTTTCTTTTTTATTTTTAATATTTCAAATATATTTGAAATATTTTAGGACGATCTGTAACCTGGATTATATCAAAAAATGTTTTGATGATTTTGATGATTGTATTACAAGATCAGATTAGATCTTTGTTTATTTTTTTGTTTATAATTTAGATCTTCTATCAATTTTACATTGTTTTTTTGTTTTTCTTTTGTTTTTTTTGGTTTAGTTTCATTTTTTTAAGTTTCGTTTTGGTTTTTTTTATTTCTATTTTTTTTATTTTTTTAATTTTTTTTATTTTATTTTTACACTTTACTACTAGCACTTTGCAAGAAATCCAATAACTTTCAGCACTTTGTGCAAGCCAACTCAGCCTTTTGACACTTTGCAAGAACAACAACTACTTTCTTTAGCAATTTCGAAAGTTCAAGAACACAAGTTTTTGCAAGTTTTCGCAAGGTTTCGTTTTATTTATTTTTTCATTTCATGTTTTTTGTTTTTGTTTTTTTATTTTTATTATTTTATTTTATTCTGGCACTTTGTTAAAACCTTTGATAATTTCTGAATTGCAAAAACACAACCTCGAAATGGAGATTTGGGGCTTTGTTTATTTTTTTATTTAGTTTGCTTACATTTTTGTTTTTTGTTTGTTTTCTTTTTTTTTACTTATTTTTTTAATTTTATTTTATTGAACACCAATTCTAACATCTCTGGCACTTTGCAAGAAGTCACGAATATGAATGTATTTAATCATATATAAGCGAATATGAGTAAAATATATAGTTATTTTTTTTGTTTTTGTTTTTTTGTTATTTTTTTAGTTTGTTTTTTTGTTTGTTATTTTTTACTTATTTTTTTTAATTTTATTTTATCTTACTTCTTTCAGAACTTTGCAAGAAAACGACTTAACTTTCTGGCACTTTGCAAAAAGTAGTAAATATAAATGAATATAAGCAAATATGAGCAAATATAAGCGAAGCAAATATGAGTAAATATAAACAAATATAACGAATATAAGGAATATAATAGTTATTTTTTTGGTTTTAATTTTTTATTTTTTTTTGGTTTCATTTTTTTTGAATTTATTTTTTTTTGGCTTTTTTTATAATAATACATAATAAAATATGTAATATTTAAAATATAATAATAATAAATAAAAAAATAAAATTTTATATTAAATTGCAAAACTTGCAAATATTGTATATTTAATAATTAAATATATTATATAATAATAATAATAAATAAAAAAATAAAATTTTATATTAAATTGTGAAAACTTGCAAAAACTTGCAAAAACCTGTAAAACGTTTAAAAATTTGCAAAAAGCATGATTATATAAATATAATAATTATTAATTGATATCATATCAGATATATATTGATTAATATCTATATCAGATATATATTGATTACTATCACTCTTGATAGAAATCAGCAGGGGTGATGAGTATCAATATATATCTACCAGTTAGTAATCGATATATATTTATATATAAAATTTGCCAATAGTAGAATATATGTTTTTGTTTTGTTTACATATGATATAATTGGTTTGCCCCTGCAGAATAGACCCATTCCCACAAAAGTTGATACTATAAAAACTTAATCAAATTTTATTCAAAATTAATAAAATTTTTATAATATAGGATCTTTGCTAGGAAAATCACCTTTTGACATTTTCTGATTGGTCTGATTCAGATAAACTTAAACAAACATACTAGTTTTTATTTATATTGATTTGAAAGTTTATTTGGTACCCATTGAATCAATAAAGGCAAAAGATAATTTACATTTATATAAGACTGGTATATTCTTCTAAATTTGTTTGAAATTACCTTATCAGAAAATGTCAAAGGGTGATTTTCCTAGCAAAGTTCTAATATGTGTATAGATGGGGGTGAAATTACTCTTTATAATAAGATGTTTTTGTTGAAATTGTTGAAATTACTTGAAGGTAAAATTGGTGAAATTAGTTTTTCAATATTAAAAATTAATTTAAATTATGTCAAAAATTAATTAAAACTAAGCTAAATCAAGTACAATAATTGTTTTAGGTTTAATTTATAAAGATATTAAAAATGTTGAAATTAGTGTTAAAATTATTGTTGAAATTAAAAAAAATTGAAAATGAATTTTACACCCAACTATAAATATGTGTAATTTTTTATTACAAACAATTTTACTTAATACAAAAATAAACTTTTATATATAGCAACTTATTTTTTTGTCACTTGTTTATTAATAGAAATAATCTATATACCTCTATTTTTAAAAGAGCAAATAATTGAAAAAAATAAAAACAACTAAATTGATAAACTTACTAACAGAAGAGACTAAAAAGCTATTCACTAGTTTATTTGATCTAACCCAACTTAAAGATTATATTCATTTTATCTTACAACTTATTTTCTATAAATTTTTGAAAAATTAAGATGAGACCACAGTAGTAACAGAGTAACATAATATAGTTTATATAGCCTAGAACCAATATAACATGACTAGAGTGTGCAATAGACTGGGTTGACTATGCCCGAACCCAATCCATTAAATTATGAGCCCAACCTGGGCCCAACTCAATTCATTGTAGAACTAAAAATCTAGGCCCAGATTTGGCCTGAACAAGGCTCAACCTATATAAATTACTGGGTTAAACCGGCCATTTTTACAAGCCCGGTCCAAGCTGGCCCAATTAATTTATGAGCCTGAAAATTCAGGCCTAGTCCCAGCCCAAACTCAGCCCAACCCACAAATTATTGGGTTCGGCCCAGTCCATTGCACACCCTAAACATGATCTCTAATAACTATATAAAATAAAAATAATTATAACTAATAATAAAAATATTATAACAAAAAAAAATTTTTGTAAATTAATTATTTGAGCTTTGTATTATATTAATATAGAAACAAATTTTTTTTAGTTTATTTAAACTAAAGTTATTAGCCAAAATATTTAATATATCTAAAATTTTTGCTGCTAATATAAATTTTTTAAAAATTTTTTATTATACTAAAATTTAATTGGCTAATTTTTATGCAATACAAAATTTTTATAATAATTATTTTAAGAATTTTAGCTACTCTTGGTCATGTGATATTTGTTCTAGACTATATGCATAATAGTAATAGAATAATTTAGTAGTAACAGAGTAATAAATAGTAATAGTATAAACATAGTATAGACATAGCTGTTGGAAAAGGTATATAAAGATTATCCTTGCTCTTAGTTTACAATATCAAAAATGTATCTAATGAATGCTCTTCAAAAACTATTCTTAAATAAATATACATTGCTTTTATAATAAATGCCTAATAAATCATTAATATTCTGTTCTATAAATTACTGCCAAATTCATGTAACCTTCTAGCATTAACCATTAGAGTTAAAGTTAGCATAAAAGTACCAAGCACTCTCATATATTAGTTATACTACTTGTGCAAATAAGTAAAATATAAATGGTTATGTTAAAATAATGTACATATTTGTTTACAAATTTAATTAATAGTAATAATTAATTTGAATTTAATACTAAATTAATTATTTGTGATAAAAATAAACCAGCATATGAATTTAATTGTGATTTAAAACATGACAAAAAAAATGGCTATTTATTATTAAAAATGGCAGTCTAATATAAATTTTTATAAAATAAGTATACAAGCTCAAATTAGATAACAGATCAGATATTTGAAAAAAATATATTTATATAAATTAAGGTATTTAATTTTAATACTAGCAGTTCATTATGAAATGAAGAACCATATCAATTTTGGAATAGATTAAGATGTTAATTTATAGTGATAATTAATTTAAAAATAAGCAAATAGCTTAACTTGCAAGAAATCCATTGCTACATAAATCAGTAAGGAGTGATTTTCAATAAAAAATTTGCTTGTAAAACTGCATTATTATTAATTATCAGTAAAGTACAAGTTTTTTATGAACTAAGTATATAGGCATGGTTCATCTTGAAAGATGCAAGTATTATAACAATATATATTTTAATGTATTATACAAATAAAAAAAAAGAATACAATAATAAATAAAAAAAGCATAATACAAAATTTAGCAAGTAATCTTGAATAAGAACTATAAGAAATATATAGTATTGGCCTTTTGCTATTAAGCAAATTATTCAATTGTTTATAGAATCATACAATATGCTTTTTTCCATTTTTACATATTTTTCTTTTCTATATTATGACTGTTGTTCTGACAGGCCATAAATTATTATTATTTTGTGACCATCATCTCAACAAGCCATCAGTATACAATCTTAATGGACTCACTACCTACTCATATTTATAACTAGGAGGAATTAATATAATTAGAAAAAGAGGATTCATTATTATTTTTCACTTACTAAATATACTATGATCCAATTATCTCATTAATGATAATATTAATAATTACCTAATTATCTCATACTTATTTTGTATCAGTCAACTGATCAATTGATCATATAATTGTAACTGGGTCTATTACATGTTCATTTGAATGACACAGACAAAAGCTGTCTCAATACTTACATATTAAGCAGCTATTTGATGAAACTATACCTTATATTTCATATAATTGTACTGATATTATTGCTGTATCTAAAGTAGCAATTTATCTAAAGCAGCTATTAAAGTAGCTCCAGGCTAAAATTAAGCTTCTAAATTAGATTTTTATTCTACTTTAAATGGATCACTACAATAGAAATCAAGCAAATTTTTTTTAGTAACTTTTTTTAAAAGTTTAAATCAAAATAACTTAACAAAACTTTGATCAAATTTGATAAATTTTTTTTAAATTAATTCTATAAGTTTATGAAATTAATTTAAAAAAAAATTTATCAAATTTGATTAAATTTTTGTTAAGTTATTTCTGTTCAAAGTTTCAAAAAATTTTATTATAAAAAATTTGCTTGATTTCTATTGACTCATGCCCACATACTATTAGCCAATCCTTGTTTGTTTATTTTAATATTTTAGCTTCAGACATCTAACAGTACCTGTTTCGAAGCCAGAATTTGTGTGTGTATATGTTCGTCTTATTTTAGAATAGATGATTGTACTATTAGACAATCCTTTTTTTATTTTTGCTTTGGACATCTAGTACCTGTTTCCTAGTAACAAATGTTAGCTTAGAAATGGAAACTATCTTTTTTTATAAAGATATAGATCATCATAAATTTTAGGGAAATTACATATGGGGACCCAAAAAATGACAAATAAGGGCCCAAAGTGAAAATAATTACATATAAGGAACCAAATTTTGAAAAATTCTACAATTAAGGGCCAAAATAATTTTGCGTTAGTGGTTCTTTGAATGTCATCACTGATATATATACTACTTTATAAATTTTATACTATACAGTACTCTCTTTCACTTAATAACTTTCTTTTAACCAAGTTAAAGTTCGACTAGGTTAAGCACGATATTTATCAGTATTGTAAATAAAGTTTATTCGGTTCTAAACCAATAAGTCTAGGCTATACCAGGAATAGTTATAAAACATGAATCGCATTTCATGAAGGTTACTTCACGTTAATCAAAGTTATTTAGAACTGCAAAATTCATTTGCATTCGTAAAGAAAGTTAAATTACCTTTTAGAAATTGGTAAAATTAATTTATAATTTTTGCATACAAGATGCTAAGAGAATAAACAAAATGCTGATTAAACCGTACACCTAACTCTTATATCGACATTTTAAAGACATTAGTAAAAAAAATCAAAATGAACTATACCGACATTTTATATTAAAACTTTGAAAAAAATTGTCGATATAGAAAGATTTTACTATGTTGACGTTATAATCAGATGTCGGTATAACCAGAGCGACGTGTAATCTATTTAACTGTCAAAAGAAAATTATATTTAACGTTAAAACTTAACAATCGACAATTTTGGCACCTTTGTAATATTTTTCAAATTTTGGGCCCTTATACAGTATGTAATTATTTTTTTGTTTAGGCCCTTATAAGTAATTATTTTCATTTTTCGGGCCCTTATATGTAATTTCCCCTAAATTTTATGTGCTGGCAAATCCCTTAATTAAATCATTGCCCTGAAATTTTTTGACATTAAACTTGGCCGATATTCCGCATCATTGTGAAATTAATACTCAATCACTATATGGGGTCTGTTCCTTGAAAATCAAGTTTTGATCATATAATTTACTATGTCCCGTAAGGTCATTTTCAAGGAACAGACCCCATATCATAATCATAGATATTAAGATTAGTTTCCTAAATTCATATTGCAACCCTACATAGAAGTAAGATGACAAAGTGGTGGCAGAAAAAATTCGCGGTGATGTGATCGCAGACCAAAATAATACAATCATGTATTACGTTGTAACGATTATAAATCTTTCAAATGTGGACTAATAATCTTTTAAACATAATACGTAATTGTTTATCAGATCGGAAATGGTCGGCGATCACGTCACGGGAATTTTTATGTCACCACTTTGTCACCTATAGAAGTACGAGTACGTACGTACGTACGTACGAAAGTAGTACAGCGTCAGATCATATGGGGGAGATCTTGTAAATTGACTCAAATATATTATAAATTGATTCATAAATTTTACCTTGTGGGACTCCAAATTGATCCGCTGTAACCATTACTGCCCAAATAGTACATAATTATTGTGGCAGATTAAAATGAAATCAGATTAAAATGAAACTGGGGACCTCTCTTGCTCACCTTTAAAGCTTATAAAACCCACATATACTCGTTTATTAATAACCCTAACCCTAAACCCTAACCCTAATGCTAAAAAAATCCCCAAAAATGTCCCCTAAAAAATTTTAAAATTTTTGCTTAAAAAATAAAAAAATTTCATTTTAATCCGATTTCATTTTAATCTGTCACAATTATTATGTTATACACAAAGAAAAAAAAATATTACACTGCATAAACATATGTGACGTTACACGAATATGGCAATGGATCCATAAATACTGAAATGAAAATCCAATTGTACCGTATCCTTTAAAAATGATATCATTACCGAACGANTATAGTACCAATATTATGGAGTGAACCAACAGATTATCTTAGTGATAAAAGACTTATAAAAATGTATCTTTTAGCATTAAATGCTAAAGAAAAAATATTATTAAACCCTTTTAAAATTAATCTTCCAAATTATTCAAAACCATTATTTGAATATACAAGTTATACTACAACTGTTGGTGATTATTTTCATTATGGAATTAAAAATTGGCTTAATTCTAAAGGACATGAATATGAAAGTTTAGTTGTAATTAAATGTTCTTTAATTGCAATGTTTTTACGAACAAGCAAGAATCTTAAAGTTTTAAGATATGATGGAAATATTTTTAATGAACTTATATTAGAAAATCTTTGCAGAAATATAACAGTTCTTGACTTATATTTACACCCTCGTATAAGTATTTTTTCATTTTTGGATGATAATATTGGGCTTGGTTCTGAAGGTGAAAAAGCAATAGCAAAGATCCTTTGTACAAACACTACACTGAATTTTTTATCAATTCGTGTTAATGAACTTAGTTTTGAAGGTGTAGGAGCATTAACAGAAGCACTCTATAAAAATAACGCTTTGGAAGATTTAGATATTAGCTGTAATAAGATCTGTTTTAAAGGAGCAAAAGCATTAGCAGGAGTTTTACATACAAATACTACCTTAACTTCCTTAGATCTTAGTAATAATTCAATCAGCTCTGAAGGGGGAAAAGCAATAGCTGATGCACTTTGCAAGAATGTTGTTTTAACTTCTTTAAATCTCTATAATAATGAAATTGGTCCTGAGGGAGGAAAAGCGTTAGCAGAAGCACTTTGTAAAAACACTACATTAATTACTTTAAATCTAAATCATAATAGTCTTGGTTCTGATGGTGGGAAAGCATTGGCAAAAGCGCTTTGTATAAACAGAATACTATCTTCATTATCTATTAATGGTAATAGACTTGGTTCTGATGGTGCAGAAGCATTAGCAAAAGCACTTTATAAAAACAACACATTAACTACTTTAAATATTGCAGATAATAGTATCTGTTCTATTGGGTCAATAGCATTAGCAGAAGCACTTTATATAAATACCACTCTAACTTCAATAAATATTAGTGGTCCTGATGATCTCGTACGTTTAGGATTAAATTATAATTATTATGACCCTATTAGTCTTAGAGCTTTGGCAGATGTTCTTCGCAAAAACATTACTTTAACTTCTTTAGATATTTCCAAAAATTCACTCGGTCCTAGTGGTGGAAAAGCATTAGCAGAGGCACTTTGTAAGAACAATACATTGGTTTTTTTGAATCTTCAATTAAATCACCTTGGATCTGAAGGCCTGAAAGCATTAGCAAAAGCTCTTCATGTAAACACCACTTTGACTTCTTTATCTATTTACGGTAATGGTTGTAATTATAAAGGTGCAGAATCATTAGCAGAAGCTCTTTATNTATAGTACCAATATTATGGAGTGAACCAACAGATTATCTTAGTGATAAAAGACTTATAAAAATGTATCTTTTAGCATTAAATGCTAAAGAAAAAATATTATTAAACCCTTTTAAAATTAATCTTCCAAATTATTCAAAACCATTATTTGAATATACAAGTTATACTACAACTGTTGGTGATTATTTGCATTATGGAATTAAAAATTGGCTTAATTCTAAAGGACATGAATATGAAAGTTTAGTTGTAATTAAATGTTCTTTAATTGCAATGTTTTTACGAACAAGCAAGAATCTTAAAGTTTTAAGATATGATGGAAATATTTTTAATGAACTTATATTAGAAAATCTTTGCAGAAATATAACAGTTCTTGACTTATATTTACACCCTCGTATAATTATTTTTTCATTTTTGGATGATAATATTGGTCTTGGTTCTGAAGGTGAAAAAGCAATAGCAAAGATTCTTTGTACAAACACTACACTGAATTTTTTATCAATTTGTGTTTATTAACTTAGTTTTGAAGGTGTAGGAGCATTAACAGAAGCACTCTATAAAAATAACGCTTTGGAAGATTTAGATTTTAGCTGTAATAAGATCTGTTTTAAAGGAGCAAAAGCATTAGCAGGAGTTTTATATACAAATACTACCTTAACTTCTTTAGATCTTAGTATTAATTCAATCTGCTCTGAAGGGGGAAAAGCAATAGCTGATGCACTTTGCATGAATGTTGTTTTAACTTCTTTAAATCTCTATAATAATGTATTTGGTCCTGAGGGAGGAAAAGCGTTAGCAGAAGCACTTTGTAAAAACACTACATTAATTACTTTAAATCTAAATCTTAATAGTCTTGGTTCTGATGGTGGGAAAGCATTGGCTAATGCTCTTTGTATAAACAGAATACTATCTTCATTATCTATTAATTGTAATAGACTTGGTTCTGATGGTGCAGATGCATTAGCAAAAGCACTTTATAAAAATAACACATTAACTACTTTAAATATTGCATATAATAGTATCTGTTCTATTGGGTCAATAGCATTAGCAGAAGCACTTTATATAAATACCACTCTAACTTCAATAAATATTTGTGGTCCTGATGATCTCGTATGTTTAGGATTTAATTATAATTATTATGACCCTATTAGTCTTAGAGCTTTGGCAGATGTTCTTCGCAAAAACATTACTTTAACTTCTTTAGATATTTCCATTAATTCACTCGGTCCTAGTGGTGGAAAAGCATTAGCAGAGGCACTTTGTAAGAACAATACATTGGTTTTTTTGAATCTTTATTTAAATCACCTTGGATCTGAAGGTTTGAAAGCATTAGCTAAAGCTCTTCATGTAAACACCACTTTGACTTCTTTATCTATTTACGGTAATGGTTGTAATTATAAATGTGCAGAATCATTAGCAGAAGCTCTTTATAAAAACATTGCTTTAACTACTTTAAATATTGGTTATAACAATATCGGATCTAGAGGAGTAAAAGCATTAGTAAATGTTCTTTATAAAAATACTACCTTAACTTCTTTAGATCTTTCTTGTATTCAATTAGATATTAAAGGAGGGCAAGCATTAGCAGAAGCTCTCTTCAACAATATTACATTAAGATCTTTAAAACTTTCTAGCGATCAGATTAATTATTTTAAACCAAATTTTCCATACAAATACTACTCTAACATGCTAAAATTTATAAATTCTAATGTTTAACAATAAATTTATTATAATATTCTAAATTTTGAGGTGTAAAACCATTATAGTATGTATACCATGAATTTGCTAGCATTTTATATGTTTTTTTCAAAATTGCCTGATGAGATATTAAACGTCCATAATTTTAGTCAATTTATTTACGCCTAAAGCTATTAAATTGTATTTCGAGTTTTTAATTATTAAAATTTAACAAAGCAGACAAGAATCTATCAACAAATTAATAATTATTGTACTTCAGCTATCATCGTTTAAATATTATACTATGTATTATAAACCAATAGTTTCAATTTCATTTCAAAACATATAACAAATTATTTATACATTAATATTATAAAACTTTAGTGTTTGGACTATTATAATAATATATATCTTAACAATTTTCGATAAAATCTAGAATTTCAACTTGATTTACATTTTTAGATCTGTCGGCAAATCTTAATGATATCCAAATTGATTTTTATGCCATTTATCATCAAGTGCTCCAAAATTTTTGATAATGACTAATAGCTTTAATCGATTATATTTTAATCAAATTTTATGCTGGTTATTAGTAAATGTAGATTGCATTGTTCAACTTAATGTATATCAATAATTTATTTTAACAAAATTCATTAAAGATCATTCATCAGAATATTTAAGATAAGCCATTTATTTTATATTTAATTAATTTCTTAATTTTTTACATAGATTCGTAATTAAGTTTCTTTCAGATCTTAAGCTTAAGTAGTAGTAGAATTTTATATCTTTAAAACAACCGTATTTTATAAAATATGCATAAATTTCTTGAAGAAAATCTTTATTTCACAAACCAAAGAGAAATTAGATCAAAAATGAATAGTACGAATTAAAAACTAAGTCCCAGAATAAACTAATTAATAATGTGGATGAGAAAAATTAAATAAAATGAACAGCCTATTTTATAGATATTTTTATATGTTCATTTCATGAGTTATATATTAAGCTAATTGGTTTGCGCATAAATTTTGGTATAATCCAATTTTAAAACTCATCATGAAATTGTTGCTCTTAAATCAGATTCTATGTGTGCTCATAGCACTTAAATTACCGTACAGTGTTACATACAGTACGCCAGTCTTTCCAAGATAAATTAAATAATACCTGTGTGAAAAGGATACACTACACAATTATCTGACCGTATAACAGGATTATTATTATAAAATTGGAATAAGTACCGGTATATTTTTCAAAAATATTGGAGTCTACAATTGAATAGTATCCCAATATTATTTAAAATGGATATAGCATTTTTTAAAAGGGGATTGTATACAACGTTGTACGGTAATAGGTCAGTGCTCATTTTTAATTAGCAGAAAAATAGAATTTATCATTACAATGAAAAAAAAAAGTTGGTCCATTTTTTTGTTATTATTGTTTATCCGCCTATTGCCAATATTAGATGTGGATAATAAATGAGACCATTAAAAACAAATACACGCATTGTCGGTTTATTACTGATACGATTTGTGAAAAAATGATCGGTTGAACGATGAAGCATATTTATTTTATCTAGCCGATCAAGATAATAATCACCTTTTTTTTAATTACAATATACCGAATTTGCAACTTGAAATTATCATAGTTTGGATAAATTTTAAATAATCAGGCAATTCTTGAATGTATGCCAGGTTGGTGGCGCATTAACACCTCAAGTAATTTTCGCAATTAAAAAATTCTGATGGTACCGGTAACGATAATAATTAATTATAAGCTTTAATAGAAAGAAAACACCATTTTCTAATGTTACTTCTATTCGAATCGTATCTTCAAAAAAGTACATTTATCTTCATTTCTTAGTAACTTTTAGCTTCTAATATAATTGCTTTGAATTCAAAGTGATGCCCGTATGCTTCTACTTTTATAATGTTTACAAATTATAATTTTCGAAGTTTTTACAAGTTACAACTAGCCAAAGTTTTAATATAATACGTGTATAAGAAATATTGGCTTTAAAAGTATAGTGATAATTCTTAAATAAACACAAATCAGCTAGCTAATACGTAATATATAGTTTATAAAAAAATTTCTTTAAATGAAAAAAAAGCTTTTCTTATAATCTATGCAAAATCGTATCTTAAAAAAGAATAATAGTAAGTTCCTTATTTTTAAAGGTTTTTATTTTTAAAACTAAATTTTATAAGCTTTGTTAACCTTGCATATTTCCGAAATTACTGTAATATACTCTACTTCATATTAAGACTCATATTAAGTACAGTCAACTCTCATTATAATGAAGCTTTTTATAATGAATTCTGAAATAACGAACAAAACATATGCTAGTTCGATATAGAGAAAGTAATGTATTACATATTTCTGTTATACTGTAGCTTCAATTCACAAAAGAAATGGAAAATAGAAAAAAATTCAAAGTACATTCAAGAAGAAATTTTATAAGTGTTACTTTTAGAGATCGTTGTGACTGATTAATGCGCCCGCTATAATACATATTGATACTGTTCTTAATTAAAAGTCGGACGACATATTTTGACGAGGTATTTATTTATTTCGGAAATTGAGCACATGCCAAAAGAAACAAAAAAAATCTGATTAAGCAAAACTTTTAATTCAAAAATATAAAAATGGATTTAGGAACATAAATAATCGTTTCGACGCTCGAATAATAATAATAATGGGCTACAAAGTCGAATAGTTAAAAAAAAAAGATACAATACTATGAAAAAAACCGGTCATTGGTTAGAAAAATTCGAATAATGAGTCAGAAATATAAAGATAAAAACTTAATAAAATAGTAATAAAAAAATTAAAGCGTAAAATTCTTTATCAAATAAAAATAAATTGAGCAAAAAAAAAAAAAAAAAGATAAAAAAAAAAGATACAATACTATGAAAAAAACCGGTCATTGGTTAGAAAAATTCGAATAATGAGTCAGAAATATAAAGATAAAAACTTAATAACATAGGAATGAAAAAATTAAAGCGTAAAATTCTTTATCAAATAAAAATAAATTGAGCAAAAAAAAAAAAAAAAGACAGAATTAGATGGAAAAATATCCAATTCTGCTATTTTATGTGAATTCTTGATATAGGACTGTTTGCTACGGTGCAAAGTTTGAAATTTGCTATAATAAATAGATTCGATATTGTAAAAGTCATGATATATAAAGTTCGGTAAAAACATTTGATATAATAAAAGAATGATATAATAAAAAGTTCGATGTAAAAAACTAATAAATAAGTTCGATATAATAAAAATTTAGATTTAAAAAAAATTGATATAATAAAAAGTCGATATAGATAAATTCGGTATAGTGAAAGGAAATTCGATATAATAAAAATTTTGTTCCATTCCAATGATATTTTTAAAGGACATGTGAAGCTTTAGTATAAAAAGCTAAATTACATCTAAATTATTTAAATATTAAATAAACTAGCTAATATATAAATTGGTTAAGCTAGTTTATATATATATTAAATATTAAATAAACTTATTATTTAAAACGGAATCGTTAACAAAAATTGAAATCGAATTGTAAAATCCCTTGCCATAAGGTAGCAGGTTCCATGGTCGCTAAGGAAATTTACTTTATTTACTTTACATAAAAGGGGTAAAGTAAAGAAATTTGAAATAGTCTTGAAGCTAAGGGTAATTCAAAGCTAAATTCGAAAAAATAATCGGATGTTTAAAACCTCTACATTTTTTTTTTTGAATCACCCTAATAATAAAGTGAATAATTTAATCGAAAGTAATATCAACGTGAATCGATTAAAAAAACTGAATCGAGTATTAAATTCGATACTTGATAGAAAAAACTTGGAGGAAAAAAAAATGAATGAAATAGAAAACTGAACATTTTTATTCTTTTAAACTCATGGAACTCTAAATATTTTTAAATGGTCTAAGATTAAAATCGGTCGGACGAGTCATGCATTTCAAAGTGGATCGGATATTATAGTAATTTGTAACAAATATGAACAAAAGTGCTTAATCAAATAAAAAAAAAAAAACAAACAAAAAAAAGAATAAATTGAATCAAAAGACCGGAAGGAATATTAAATAAGACGACGATCCACAGCTGAGAAGAATAAATAATTATGATAATTGTCAATAAACCAGAAGTGCTAATATAATAATGGAATGTTGGGAAATCTTATTATTTTTGGTTGCAATTTAATGAAATTTTATCGATTTCAGTGAGTTGTATAACTCTCTAATAATTACAATAGATTGAAAAGCACAAAAAACCATCATAATTATACGAAATATAAATTAATTATTTAATCAACTGTATCAAACTCACGAGGAATTAATCTGGTTTCATATATGTACAAAAGGAACCATTTTTTCTGCTTATACCAACGGCCTAGGATGTTTATATTACAAATCCAATAATAACGTCTTTATGTATTTAACTCATCTAATGGGATTCATTTCTAATAGCATTATTTTAATACTAATATTTATTTTTATCAAAAGTAATAAAATTAATATTATTATTTGAAATATGTTGACTAACAAAACTAGCAAATTTACTGCTATAAATTGAATTATCATCACTACAGTATCAATATCAAAGACTTTATATTCTATAACCATTTAATCATCAGAATTTAAAAATTCAGCCAAGATTTCAGTATTATTTTTTTTAAAATAGGTTCGTGAATTTCTATAGCTGTAGGTCGTTTTTCTGGGTCAGCATTCCAGCACCTCCTTAAAAGTTCAGTATAACACGGTGCTCCATAAACACCTCTAGTTTCTGAGTCTAATGTTTTATTAACTGCAGTAGCAAAACCTTAATCACCAACATAAGCATTATATAAATATATTTTCACTATGTAAATCACGATGAATAAGATTATGCGAATGAATTATTTTAAGATCGACTACAATATATGTTAATAATGCTAACTTTATCCCCATTTCATTTGTGCAACTTTATGAAGGTTTTGACGTAAAGATCCCATTTTAGCATATTGCATAACTAAGATATATTCTCCTGTGATTTCATTTTTCGATATTCCATAACATTGTAAAAATGTAGGGTTCGTAGTTCCAATATGTGAATAAACTTTAGCTTTTAAATTTATAATATTTCAATTATTATAATGATAATGCATTATAATAATTATTAAATATTTATCTCTTTTATAAGTTCTTTACAGTTATTTTTTGATCCATGAAATAATTTAACTGCAACAACATCTGTTTTTATATAAATTTCACCCTTGTGTTCTGTAGCCCGGTATTTCCGATTAGCAGAATGCACTGTTGCAAACCCACTCTTTCTAATTTTCTTTATAAATTTTAATTCATTAATTCGAATCAATTTTATAAAATTATTTTCGTTCAATAAATTTTTTAGAAAGTCATCAATTTCATGATTCTTATCCTCAATTGTTACTTGATATTTGTTACTTTTTGTTTTTTGTAGCATTCAATAGCTTTTTCATGGTTAGATAATGTTCCGCTACCATTTCGTAACGTATTCCAACCTCATATTGTCCTTCAAGATGACCACTTTCAGAAGATTTTAAAAATCACTCAAATGCCTTTTTTCATCCTTATCTGTGTCTATGCCATCATCATAGCAGACTCAAGATTGTGTTGTCCATCGAATTGCCATCTTCAGCAGATTTCAAATACCACTCAAATGTCTTTTTTTCATCCTTATCCCATTAATATAGCAGTTTCCAAGATTATTTTGTCCATTCGAATTGTTACCTTCAGCAGATTTCAAATCCATTCAAATGCCTTTTTTTTATCCTTATCTGTGCCTATGCCAATTTGGTAGCACCATCCAAGACTATTTTGCCCATTTGAATTACCACTTTCTTCAGATTTTAAATACCACACAAATGCATTTTTTTTCATCCTTATCTGTGCCCATGCCATTTTCTGTAGCAGAATCCAAGATTATTTTGCCTACCCGAATCGCCACCTTCAACAGATTTCAAATACTATTTAAATGCCTTTTTTTCATCCTTATCTGTGCCTATAGCACTTCTATAGCAGAATCCAAGGTTATTTTGTCCATCTGAATTATCACCTTCAGCAAATTTTAAACACCACTTAAATGCCTTTTTTTCATCCTTATCTAGTGGTGGTTTGTTTTTTTTTTCTTTCTTTTTCTTTTTTTTCAGGGGTTTTTTCAATTTTTTTATTTTGTGCCTATGCTATGTTGATAACACAATCCAAGATAATTTTGTCTTTTTGAATTGCCACCTTCAGCAGATTTCAAAGACCTTCAAAATTTTTTTTTCATCCTTATCTGTGCCTATGCCATTTCTATAGCAGAATCCAAGATTATTTTGTCCATTCGAATTGCCACCTTCAGCAGATTTCAAATACAACCCAAAAGCCTTTTTTTCATCTTTAATTGTGACTATTCCATGTTGATAACACCATCCATATTATATTGCCCATTCGAATTGCCACCTTCAGCAAATTTAAAATACCACACAACTGCCTTTTTTTCATCCGTATCTGTGCCAATGCCATTTATATAACAGTATCCAAAATTAATTTGTCTATTCGAATTGCCACCTTCAGCAGATTTAAATACCACTCAAATGCCTTTTTTTCATTTTTATCTGTGCTTATGCCATTGTCATAGCAGACTCCAAGATTATATTGTCCATTCAATGCCACCTTCGGCTGATTTCAAATATAACTCATATTCAATCTTTTTATTCATGATAATGTCAAAATAAAAATATAAAGATACCGATTTATTTTTATATTGGAGCCTTTGAAAAATTTAGAACAATAACTAAAGTTTAATATACGTGCATAAGTGCATAATTTTATAATGATACTGTCACACTAGATTCTGTCTTACTAAATTCTTACCAGTTGAGTACGTATGTAACCTCATACCAGTTACCTGAAACGGTAGGAGGACCTACAAGTGATTGACTAATTTAATATAACTGTTCGAAACATGCAACAGTAAGGAAATTTAATATCAGGCACGGCATTGAAATAAGTTATATCCTGTGTAAACCAAATTCTTTTATTTTCAGACAGTATAAAACCGTTTATTACAATTTTACTTATGCGTTGAAGGTTTTTGCAAAGATCAATATCATAGATACACGAACGAAGATTAAAAATTAAAATTCTACTTAAAACGATTAAATCTTGTCTTTTTTTATTGCGCTTTTCAAATTCTGTAACCTGACGATTATTTATCTATAGTTGTTAAGCAAATCTTGAAGATTTTGCGCTAATAAAGCGAAGCCTAGTTAAGGTCATAAACATTTTATCAATGTACGGAATATAAAAAAAACATAAATTTGGCAATTTTATTGATTAATTGCATATTTGTTATCCACTGCTGAAGGTTTATATCAAAACATGAAATGACAAAATTAACAAATAAAGATATCAATTATTGTATTAATACGTATTAAAAATTCTTACATTTCATTAATGTACTTAATAATAGCAAAATATAAGTAATGATAATAATTTTTAATTAAACTTTATGATTGTTAATTCTCACTTTTATTTTTATAATTTGGTTTAAATTGTTTTATATGCAAATTAAAAGTTAGAATAGAAAAAAATTTTCTAAAATTTAAATTATATTAAACTTTATAAACAAATTACATTATTGCTTTTAGTGTTTCGATCCTATTCTTTAAGGTCATCCGGATTAAATTCGGATCCTACTTTGTGTATCCGGATGATAATCCGAATCTGGATAAATCCGAATTCAATTATTGAATCCGGATTCTATATGAGCACAAAGTGCTATCACTTTACTCATTACATTTACGAATTTGGCTACAAATGCTATGAAACCAAATTTGAATAGTTTATTTCAAATACTGTATCTAACAAAATGAAATGTCAATTTCGAATTTAATAAATTAACAAAAAACGTGTCAGACAAATGCAGTGAGCTATGCGAAATATAATTAATTTTTGTGTATCAAAAGATTAAGATCGAATTTTAGTGTAGGAAGTTCTATAACAAATTAATGTAAGTTTTTTTTTAGTTATTACTCGAGGTAGGAACGTCCCGAGTGCCCCGAGTTTGTAGATCGTTACACAATTTATTAATGATTTTTTTTTATATACTTTTTTCGGAAGATTATCTCTTCTATGAACCCAGTCAAGTATACTAAGAAACTTGAATTTTTCATGCCGTACTATAATACTTTCAGTTGAATCATTTTGAATCATTCGACCTTCATATTACAATTTACCTACCGAAGTTATAAGTAAATTGCAATCACTACGTTGACGAAATCTTTTGTGTTGAATAAAAAAACAAGGTAAAAAAAAGTTTAAAATGATTAATAGCGTTAGTGTAGGAGGAAGTAATTAGTTCGTATATTTTTTTTATTATACGTGTTGCATAGAAATCCTTTAGGAAATTAAAAGTATACGAATAATATTAATTAACTATGCACTTTATTATCATTATAGGTGTTAAAATACGATAAGAAGTTTATATATGATGTGTGTTAAAATTGCAAAGAATTTATTAGTGCAATAGTTGTATAAAGATAGTAAGTGTAATATATTAGAAGTTTGAATAGACGTAGAATTAGACATAGAATTAGATGTCGAATTAAATATAGAATTAGACATAGAATTAAATATATATAGATTATTATTATTATTATTATTAAGGTTTTGTAAATAAATACTATAGAAAAATTTAATAATCTCAATTTAAGTTATTAAATACATGCTTGCTTATCTAACAGTAACATTTAACGGCATTTATTTTGAACTTTAGCCATAAATTTTAATTAAAATTCGTTTCTTTCGTTTTATAAAGATTTACGATTTGATTGGTTAATCTGCATGTGATGTTCTTTACATGATAAAAATTTTTGATTTTAATTGGCTGAACAAATATGCATGATCGGGATCATCATTTTCTTATTCGGGACGTTCCTACCTGTAAGTTATTACTAGTGATTTGGCCGGATCCATCCTATTTAAAAACGGATGAATCCTATTTAAAATACTAAATCCGGATATATATATCAAATATAAATAATAGGATTAATCCGGATTAATAGGATTACGGATTGGATCTCTAATTGCTTTTAATCAATTTCACGCAAATTATTCGTTTTGAGAATCAAATATTTTTATTTTAGTAAAAAAGAAAATACATGTACAAATCAATGAAGTCGACAGAATCAAATTCGAAAAAATATTTAATAGTATTTTTTTTTTTAAAGGAAACCATAATGCAGTACAGCATTTTAACAAACGGTATTATAGCAGATAGTATTTCTGCATTACGGCATCACGGCATTATGGCTTTATGGCCCACAGCAATTACGGCAAAAAATACGGCAATGCCGTAACCGTATTAATTTGTAAAATTAATTCATACCACTAACTATAGTAGTAACTTTCTAACCCTAGGTTATCCGGATTATACGGATATCTGTATGATTATTTGAATATCCGTAAGGTTATCCGGTTATCTGTAGGGTTTATCCGGATATCCGCAGCTAAAAACTGACGGTTATCCGGATGCAGCTTTTTATAAAACGGTTACAGTAAAACAGGTATCCGGATATCCGGGTCCAAGCTCTAGCGTTGAATATATATAAAGTGGTAAAGATGAAAAAATAAAATGTAGCAACGTAGCACTACGTATATTTAATAACTAGGCTTATGATATTTATAAGTATATCATATATCCATCTGTTTGTTGTTAAACATATGTTATTGTGTTTATATTTAATTTATTCGATAAATAAATAAATTAAAACGATAATAGTTAGTCAGCATACATTCTCTAAATAAATTATTTTTAATAACAGTTATTAGAAATTATAATAATAGTAAAGTACAAAATCACTTACATTATGAACCATTCATTCATTAGTCTTTTTAAGTTTCTTATTATTAGGTAGCTGCGCGACGCCATCGCGCAAAACCAGGAACGGAATATTTAAACAAAGATCAAAATTAAAATTCAAAAACAAGTAGTTATTACTATACTTCTCAAAATACTGAGATTAGTGATTGTCGTGCTTTGTATACTATATGAAAAAGGAGAAATATGGAAATTTTAAATAATAGGGGGTTTCAAAGTTAACAAATAAGTGGTACATTTTGAAATTAAATGAGAGTTTGAAAAATTTTATTTGTCTTTCAAGATTTTAAAA
>QKWP01002513.1:41067-59479 GCA_003550325.1 Gigaspora rosea | reverse complement strand
GTCTTTTAAATAATTTAATATACTGAACTTTAAATTTACAGGTTTTTACTCTATAGAATTTTATATGTATTTAATTAATGCGAAACATTTCGAACTATTTTTAAAGGTTTCTATACTGATTTAATTTTATTAGAAGATATACTTATTAACTAAATAATCATTAGATTTATCAAAGCGTAGAATTATATGAACATGATCATGTTCCGGGTACATTGAATGTACCTGGAACATGATCATTTGTTTCAGAAGATGGCAGGTTATCGGAAATTAAATATGGAAAGTATTGATAGGATCTCTTTTTTGTAAATCTACAGTACATTATTTAGAAATTATTTAATATTATTTTGTGTTTTCGAATATTACTTAATATTTTCGCAATATTTTGAAATTTATATTTCGAAATATTTCGAAATCGAAAAATTTCGAAATTATTTTCGAAATATTTCAAAAGATATTGCATATCGCAATTTCTTTCGAAATATTTTGCACATATAAATTTGCTGATATAATAAATAAGTGCCTAGTATTTTATAAAAAAATATATAATTACTAATTTACATTAGTTAATATGTAGTAACAACGACACTTCATATACACAGAAAGTAAAATTTGAGTTACGTACGTATCACTAATTTGTATAACGCAAAATTACTTGGGCCCATATTTGCAGCTTTATAAAATAAATATTTTTAAATTGGGCCCACATTCATAATTATTTTCAAATTTGGGTCCTGATATATAATTCCGCAATATTTTTTTTATAGTAGTAAAATGTCTCTTATCGTTATAGAATATTGCATTTGCAAAAGAATATAGATTTAGCCCACATAACTTAAATAATAATTTCAAACTAGTTTTTTGTAATTATCCACATTTTTGCTATAAAAAACTTATACTGTATATATATCATCTTCAAATTATATGACATATATTAGAATTCACGACATTAATTTCTAAATTAGTAAATTTATACTTATCTTCCCTCTTGCATATACCGGATTCTCTTGTTTAAACTGGGATCACCTATGTGATGCATCGATCTGTTAACCTATTGTCAATTTGAATTATTACGACTATTACAACTATTACAACCATTACACCTATTATAACAATAACACCCATTGCAGCTATTTTATGAATTACGACCATTGTACCTATTATGGTAAAAAATTACAACCTTCAAATAAAAGGTTGCAACTTTACAACCATATCAAACCTATTATGGCAGGCAACCTTATACTATACCAAAAATACACCTAAAAAATTGGTTACAGCTATTTATAAATATAATTGCCATCTAGGTTCTGTTAAAAAACCATGAAACTATTTAGAAAAGGAAAGCAGCATGATATAGCACCAAGGCTCAATTGATATGATTATAATGGCAATGTTTCAATTAAAATTAATATTGAGAACAAGCTTGCAACTATTAAAATAAATCATCAACTCTTACATTCTTGGCTAGAAAACATTGCAACTACAAATAAAATAAAGGAATATATTACAAATAATTTAGATTATATAGAATCTGAATTATATAAAAAAATTATAAACAATAAAATGGATAGATTTAACACATTAACTGTGGATCAGGTTTATTATTGGTGGTCAAAAGCTAATATGGTTCAGTATAAATGAGATGATAGTGAATCTTTATCTGCACAACTTTTATTACAAGAAAAGGATTATTTATTTTTTTTTCATTTATCAGAACTAGTTGATTCATTTGCATTTTTAACACTATTTTATTCTTTCTTACTTAAAATAGCATATGAGTGTCTTTTAGTTGACTCAACTTATAATACGAACAGGTCAAAACATGAACTCTATATTTTAATAGTGCCTAATAATTATACAGAATTTCCAGTTTCTTATCTTAACATTGCTGCTAATAAAAATCAAGATATGAGATCAGTTTTAACAAAATGGTTTTTAAATTTACGAAATCATAGAATTGATAATATTAAAATATTTTTATCAGATAAAGATTTTGCACAGATTTCAAGTGTTCAAACTGTATGGAACAATGTAAATGTACAACTTTGCAAATGGCATGTAAATTGTGTAATTAAACAAGAACTTTCATCATTTAAAGTATCATCTAATATTTCTTACAATGCTATTGAAGCCAATCAATAGTGCTCTTTTATAGATTCAACATAGACAAGTACAAGAAATCTGCAATTATCCAATCATCAAAAGTCTTTTGTGTTCAATTTTATCGAAATATAATTCTTGAACTTGTAGAAAAGCACTTACGCCAGTATATATTATTACCAACTAATGACAAAGAATTTATTAATGGTCCACAACAAATACGAAAGTTAGCAATTAAAGAAATATTTGATTTTGTCATACAAATAACTTGTTTGATGTATGGTATTACCTGTGGGATGAGTAGTATCGTGATGGTCATTAGAATTTATGGACTATATTCTCAAATCCTGAAATATCTTTATTATTAATGACTATGATTGTCGAATCTTATTGGAAAATTTTAAAGCATACCGTAAACGGCCATATAAAAGACCCGGGTCTGTTACATTTTCCTAATTTTAAACCCGATAGTAGACCCGGGGGTCTATTGTACGGATATGGGTCTGATAATTGGGGGGGATTTTATGCGGGGGTCTAGTACTGGGGGGTCTAGTACCGGGCAATATATATATATATATATATAGCAATTGGCACAAGTAAAACGAATTACATTTTATTTCAAGCTATCCGAATGTTTAATGCAATATAATGAATAACACGACATAATAAAGACAAGAACAAATTTATTTTTATCTGTGAACTTAGGCCTGGCGGTCTATATTTATTTAGACAAATTGTAAGAAATCCGATATTACCGGTAAAAGCCAAACCTACAAAAACGACAAAAAAAAATAATTAGAAAAACTCGAACCAAAAAATAAATAAAAATAAATAAAAATCGAATATAAAAAATTAAACCGATATTGTAAGATTTTTTTTTTACTGTTGATTAAATACAACCTTTTTTTTAGAGTACCGTATTAATCTTGCTATTACCGGTACTTACAAAATTAGAAACTTGAAATTCATATAATTTCTCAATGACGATTATGAAAAAATGCTGATATTGACTATCGCTATGGCATAATTGACTTTTAAATATAATTAACATGTGTATTTGCTGCAACAAATATTACACAATATATATTTAAAAAAAAAAAAGGAAGGTCGTATTTTATATTTCTATCGCCTCAACAAGTTTTTTCCAACTAAAGGTAAGAAGCAAAATAAGTACTCTATTTCGATTTTATTAATATTATTAACTAATATAGTTGAGTATAGTATCGGCATTAAAAATGGGACGAAATAGAGCAAATCTAAAACAAGCAACAATTACTAAAAAAAAAAAAAGAAGTTGGAATGCGCGTGAAAAGTTAGCTATCATTACGTATCTTGAAAAAAATCCTACAGCAAGCAAACATAATACTGCAGAAATCTTTAATATAACAACAAAACAACTGCTTGATTGGTTTAAAAAAAAAAAGAATTAAAAATTGCTCCACCTTTTGTTAGACGGCTAAATACTAGCTCGCGCCCTAAATATCCGCTTTTGGAAAATGAGCTTAAAACTTGGATTAGATCTTTACGTTCATCTCAAAAAGTTGTAACTCAAAATATGGTCAGAACTAAAGCAAAGCAACTCGCAAAAGCATCACGTTTTACTTCAATTTACCCAAAGATCAATGATTGCAAGTGGAGTGACAAATGGATTTCGGGTTTTATGCGTCGAAACAAGTTTAGTAATAGACGTCGCACTACAGTTGCACAGAAGTTGCCAGAAGATTTGGAACCTCTAAGAAATGAATTCTTGAATTATGTATTGTTTTATCGTATGCGTCACAAATACCCTCTCTCGCTTATTGGAAATATGGACGAAACTCCATTAGCATTCGACGTACCCAGTAATTATACAATCGAGGAAACTGGTGCTCATACCGTTGGGATTCGTACAACTGGGTATGAAAAATCTAATTTTACGGTTGTTTTAAGCTGTTTAGCGGATGGAACAAAATGCCCCCAATGGTAATTTTTAAATTAGTCAATGTACCAAGACAAATATTCCCATCAGGCATTGTTATACGAACCAATCCACAAGGGTATATGAATTCCGATGAAATGATTTACTGGATTGAAAATGTTTGGAATCGTCGAGCTCGCTTGTCTATTAATCCTCGTTCGTTGCTGGTTATGGATTCATTTCGTGGTCATCTTACAGATCCGGTCAAAAACCGGTTTAATGAGAAAAATACCGATTTTGCAGTTGTTCCAGGTGGGCTCACTAATAAATTGCAACCGTTAGATGTATATATCAACAAGTCTTTTAAAAACAAGGTAAGTAAATTATATATACGTACGGTGCAAGAAGTTTAGAAACCACAATTACTCAAAATATAAACAGTATAATTTAATAGTTACATTTGGACTACGCCAAGCAGATTATCAAGTAGCACATCAGCATTTTTTAAATTATTGACTTCAATAGGTATTTATATGCACAACTTATTGGTGTTAATAATTTAAGGAAATATTAAATTTTAATGTTTGTATTTTGCCTTTATAAGGAGTGATTGTGGTTTTTAGATTCTTGCACTGTATATATATTTTTTATTAAAAAAAATGACACACGAATTACATCATAATTTATGCAATATTGTATTTAAGTATCGCGAATACTATCTTGATTGGATGGGTGAAGAAATCAAGAAACTAACCCCAAAAGGTCGTATTCAACGACCCGCTTATAATTTGGTGGCAAAATGGATAAAACTAGCATGGGACCAAGTTGATCCTAACCTTATCAAACGGTCATTTAAGTGTTGCGGCATCTCCATTGCTCAAGATGGGTCCGAAGAGGATGTAATGTTTGATTATAATTGGGTGGCTAACCCTGAGTCTCGAAATAATAATGGTAATTATATCTACGTCGATGTAGACAATGCAAGCGATAGTGAAAGCGTTATAGATTTGACCCTAAACGATAATAACGAAAATGATGGTGGCAGTGATAGCTTGGGTGAAGAAAACAGAAATGATGATAATAATGAAAATGGCTCAAATGAAGGTGATGACTATAGTAATAACGATGATAATAGTGAAGATAGAGATGGCAGTAGTGAAGAAAACAGAAATGACGATAGTGATAACGAAAATAGTTCAAATGAAGGTGGTGACTTAAATGATCAAGAAGACCATGAGGGAGACACATATTATGAAGACGAAGCGATAGAGTATGTCAATTTATGGCATTAGAATTATGAAAGCTGCTGAATTAGGATTGCATTTGCGATTTATAAAGTTGGACATTGTTATGAAAAGGGATTCGAAATTGAAAAGATGAGAAGAAAGCTTAATAGAAAGGCAATATTCTGTTCGATTTATCGTTTAATAAATAATACAGTATAATAAATCGACAAATTTGAAAAAATTATCAGAAAATCGACCAAATAAGTATTAATTCTGTATAATCGTTAAATAATTTATTGATTTAACTTTTTGTCGTCGTATGGGTCTTTATGTAACAATCCATGCTTTTTTTAAAAGCTTATTCGCACAGGTATATATGAAAATATATACCTGTGTGAATGAACTATGTTTTATAAAAGGAAAAACTGAATTTAGTCTTACTTTCGTTAAATGAAGACTAACAGTTTAGTTACCATTAGGTGGCAGATATTATTACTGGTATCGTACCTGGGTCTTTTATCATTTTAGATCCTATAGTATACCCGGGTCTTTTATTATTTTAGATTCTCTAGTATACCCGGGTCTCTTATCTTTTCCAAAAATCTCAACCTATATAGTAAACCCGGGGGTGATACGTGGGGGATCTACTATCATGGGGGTCTTTTATATGGCTGTTTACGGTAACTATCTATATAAATTCAATAGACTATGATTAGATCTTGTCTGCTTTATTTTTATTAATCAAATGATTTCAGGGCAAATTCAATATTACAATCTCCTTATTAATGGCAGAAAATTATTACCATGACATAAAGATATTAAGTCAGAATGGAAAAATACAGCATCAAAACAAGTTATAAACAAGGACAAATATTTAGTTGATCATAACCACTAGATTTGTTCTTGTTGCTCATTTTTAAAAAGTAGATTTTACATATGTAAACATTTAGTTGCACCTATTGGAATATGGATAGTGATTTTTTCCATAATTATTTATGGTATTTATTTTTATTGTGATTTAAATTTAATCTATTAATTAAAACTTTAAATTGCAGATATGTCGAAATAAAACCTATCCACTTATATTCAAAACTAATCAAATGATTTGGAAGCTCATCAAAGAAAACAAAACAATAAGCAACAAATTTATAAATATAAATATTAATACAATTTCAAATAGTGAAGTAATTGTTAATAAAATAGATGATAAAACAAATTCTAGTGATAATGAAAGCATAGTTGAACAGTTGTCAAAAATATTAAATGAGGTATATACAAAAGCTATTTATTATTTGATAATTTTAATATTATAAAAAATATTAATAAGGTTTTATACGTTTATTTCCAAGTCATCCGAACTTCCTTAGCAGAAAAAATAGTTAAAAAATATTGAAACAAATTTTAAACCAATTGAACGAATGGTTAATGATTTAAAAGTGTTTAAAAACGCAAAAAAAATCAAGAAAACATAGTCAGGAAGGAATAAAAATACATTTTATTGGGAATAATATAAATGTAGTCTTTTTTTTTTTTTATGATTACAATAATAGTTATAATGATAAATAATATGAGCAAATAATTTGTTGGAATAGCACAAGCATTTAAACATCGAAAGAGTTAAATATACAGTATATGTATAACTACTTGTTCGAATTTTACATTTAAGCAAAGTATATTGTAATTCAATGAAACTTAGTTCAGAGAAATTTAAACTCAGATACATAACTTTTTTTAGGGGGTATACTAGATGATTATCATCGGCTCCAATCAGAAATGGAAATTATGCACGTTTGCTTTTATCCAATCTCTTCTTTATTGTTGGCCGGAGTATAGTGACGGTCAGTTAGTATCTATGCAAGTGATACAAAGTTACATTTTCGATGCATTTTGCCCAAAAAACGTATCTTTTCTAATACATTTTTGTACATCTTATAGAAATTTTATCAAAAATGCAATTTTGAAATTTTTTGTTTGTCCGCACACATGTCATGTAATTAAAAATTCAAAAAAAAAGCAAAAAAAAACAAATCTATTGTATCGTAGAGTTACCTTCTAAAGCAGTAGAGCCTAAGAGTTAGTAAAATAAATGAAGTGACAACTCAATATTATACAAGTAGATAATTGATCTTCAAAATTGTTATGATATATATTTAGATAGATTTTATTATATAATTGCATCCCAACGCATCCCAACCTTCAAAAATTTTAATAATAAAAATTCTAGCTAATTGAATATTGATTTTTTCTGAAACTCAAAATAACTAAAGGCTGATAACTAGCTTTGTAAAAGCTTAGCACTAATTTTTTACGTCTTTAAAAACTGAATCATATAGGGTCTTTGTCTTGAAAATGACCCTATAGCACTATAAATTTTTTTTGAGTAAATCATAACTAAAGATTGTATAACCAAAACAACCCAAACTTGATTTTGCGCTAATTTTAGAAATGATCTTTGCAAAACTTTTTTGTTATTGGATAAAATTGATGGTAAAATATTTATTGGCTATATCGATCATTTTCATTATATTCAACATCAAATTTCCGGACTTCCATAACTTATTTTAATATTAAGTTAATCGGTTATAAAACTTGCACAAAATGAACTTTGTGCTTCATAAATTAAGGCTTAACAAAAATCTCAATTTTGGTTTGGGGACCTCGGAACCCTATTTTCAAGACAAAGACCCTATATACTTCTTTAAATTTAAAGAATTAGCAAAGTGAATATAAAATGGCGTTGAGGAATAGAGTACCAGACTAGACTGGGATTTAGATAAGTACTAGTTGCTAGTTTTGTTCTTTTTGACTTTTTTTATTTTTTACTAATTTTTTTCTTCTTTTGTAGATCTTTGATGAATATGAAATGGTATAGGGGAATTGGGATTTGGAAACTAGGCTAAACTTAGATAAGTATCAGTCTTCAGTTTCGTTTTTCTTTTTTTTTATTCCTTACTTATTTTTTTTATTCGTAGGTCCCTAACAAATGTAAATGGTGTTGAAGAATTGAGATCCGGGAACTAAACTGGAATTTAGATAAGTACCAGTCTCTAGATTAGTTTCTTTTGCCTTTTTTTATTTCTTTTTACTAATTTTTTCTTCGTTTATAGGTCTTTGATGAATGTGAAGTGGTATTGGGGAATTGGGATCTGGGAACTAGACTAGAACTTAGATAAGTACCAGTCTTTAGTTTTTACCTTTTTTTGTTTCTTCTTATTTATTTTTTTCTTTTTTTGTAGATTTTTGGTATTGGGTCGATGAAAAAAAAAGGTGTTGAGTATAAAGTCATGAAGTAATAATAGTAAACGATAGTTGGGTTTATTATAAAGTAGAAAATTTGTAAATGTAAACAAAAATTATTTTGTAATTAAGTTTTTTAATAAATAAAAAATTTTTAATAATAATAATAAATAAAAATTGGCTGTTTTTTGGTATCATATTTGTAATTATTATTGATATGTATTGATTGATGTTATCATTGGTTATATATTGATTACTATTGTATCGATTATATATTGATTATAATCATGATAGAAATCAGCAGGGAAATTATTATCGATATATATTCCTCTGGTTAGTAATTGATAATAATCAGCTACAAAATTTCCTACATGGGTCAAGGCTCAAGTTATGTGACAGTTTATGGTAATTAATTTGACTTTATAAATTTAGTATTGAAATATCAATTTTTTTTATTTTAATAAAAATTTTTTAAAAAAAAAATTTACAATTTATGATTTAAAGTTTGTAAAGCCAACCCGCCCAGTTACAAAAACCAAAAATTACTATAGTCGACCCTCCCTAAACCGGTATACATGGTGGACAGGTTTTGTATCAGATTTGGAAAGGTATCGGATTTAAAAAATATCACATGAAAGATCAGCGCGAATTGACCAATAAGATTTCAGAATATAATATAGAAAATGTATCACATGTCGAACAGCCAATCAAATCGTGAATTCTAGAAAAGATGAAAATTAATAAAATCAAAATGAAACTAAAAAAATTTAGTTAAAATTATATTTAAGTTCAAGATAAACGCTACCAAATGTTCTTGCAAAGTAAGTAAAACAGTCTTTATTAACTTAGATCGTTTTTAACTAATTTACTATTATTATTAACAAATATACTATAATCTCTTATAATAAATTTTATGTACTCAACGATGTGTCTAATATAAAACTTACATATCTCTTACTATACACAACTCACACCACTATTCTATAAACAAACCCTATTTCAATCTTGGTATACACAGCACATTACAAGTTTTCCTATGCATCTAAGTTTTTACAATCTAAAAAAAAAACAAAAATTTAGTTTAATTAGCTACACGTTCTGTAATTTTATTGATTTTTTTTGTAAGTTTTATTTTATATAACGTATATAATATGATTAAATTTACTTAAATTAATACTCCTCACTTGTGTAAATCGTCATTCTAAATGGTTTAACCTTCTTTTTTTTTGTACAGCAAACGGAATTTTAGCAAGATAGTAGCTCTAAACTTCTTATATTCCTTGTAATTTTGGTAAAAAAGGCGTGTTATAAAAATTGGTAAGTTAAAATGGACTAAGCGAATATGGTGTAGGGCAGAGCAAAAGTATCAACTTAGTACATTTTATTACCTTAACCAGGAGTTAATGTACCCGGGCTTTCAAAAAAGTATTGTAAAAACATATGCTGTAATGTAATAAATTGTATAACAATCTAAAACTCAAGACGTTCCTTCTGTTAAATTAAAATTACGTCTCGTGAAGCAGTAAGTTTTATGCAATTTGATTGGATAAATTCATGTGACACTATCGGGAACTTAAATATAAAGACTATCGGATATCAGAAATTGCAGGTTATCGAGGACTCCGAATAATCTATTTGAGGTTATATTTGAGCATTATAGTAAAAATTTTTTTGGTTAGTGGTTTTGGTTTGGTATATATAAGCTACATTTCATACATTATATCTAACTTTTACCCATTTTTAACTTTTTGAAATACAACGTCTCTAAAAAACAGAAAATTACATTAAAAAAAAAAAAAAAACAAACCGTGACCAAAAAAAAAAAAAACCCAAACATTCCCTAAAAAAAAAAAAAAAACATTCCCTAAAAAGAAAAAAAAAAAAAACATAACGTTCCCTAAAAAAAAAATTTTTTTAAAAGTTCAAAACCTTTTAAACCATTTGATCTATAAGCTGCCAAGGATTATAAATATATATACCACAAATTGTGCCAAAAAACTTAAAAAAAAAGCTGTTTTGATCAATTTTTATCTCCTCTCCCTTTTACCCCTCTCTCCTTTTTTTACCCCTCTCTCTTTTACCCCTTTCTCTCTTTTACTTCTCTCTCCTTTTTACCTGCCGGATTACTATTATAGCCCAGATTTTTTATTACCACATTTCAAATATAACATTTATAAAAATTACTCCTATTAGCATTCTTTAAAATATACATATTTTGCTATTTAGCGGGTTTCAAATATAACCTTTTTCTCTAATACCTACTTTTCAAATATAACCTTTTTCTCTAATACCTACTTTTCAAATATAACCTTTTTTGAAAAACGGCCCTCCATTAGCTATTTTTTAACTATGCCCTCACATAGATTATTTGAGGTCCTGGTTATCGGGTATTAATTATGGAACAGGTATGGTGGATCGATTTTTAACCGATTATAGCTGGTTATCGGTTTTGACAGGATCGGTTTGGGGAGGGTTGACTGTAATATTATATCCAACATGTCTATATTTTTAATTCGACCATATTATATAATTTACTATTCTTATAACTTGCTTTTTCTGGAACAAAATTTCACAATACACCTAAAAAATTAATGCATTTTAAAGTTATAAAGAATTTTTGCTATATTACATATATTTCGGTTAAATATCAAAAGTAGTTACCATAATTATTACTTTCCAGAGTGATGTTGTTACTATAGATGCTGGTGAAATTAAATCAGAGTGGTGAAATGATTTCACCATTTCACCAATCACCAATCGGTACTGGTGAAACTGGTGTAACTGATGAATTGGTGTAATTAGTGTAATTGGTGAATTGGTAAATTGGTGAAATGGTGAATTGGTGAATTGGTGAATTGGTGGAATGGTGAAATAGCAGAATGGTGAAATGGTGAATTTCCAGAGTCTGGAATTATTTCAGCCTGGAATTTGGTTAGGTTTTTGTTCAAGTTTTTACATTTTATATTTTTACAGGCACACTTTGAGGTCAGAACTATTAACTGTTTATAGAACTGAGCAAATTCACCAATCCACCATTTCACTAATTCACTGTTTCACCAATTCACCAATTTACCATTTCACCATTTCACCAATTCACCATTTTCACCAATTCAATTCACCATTTCACCAATTCAATAATTCACCAATTTCACCAATTTTTCAATTCACCAATTCACCAATTTCACTAATTTCACCAATTCACCAAAATAAAATTTTGGTGTAATTCTGGTGAAACTATTTCACCATTTCACCTGGTGAAATGGTTTAATTTCACCAGCATCTATAGTTGTTACATAGTATGTAAAATAAATATAGTTTGCTAAATGTTTAAAATGAATATATCAGATATATCAGTTAATAAATTAGAATTTAATATTTAACAATTTCAGGAAGTGGTATTTAGTTTCTGCAAATACCAAAACATGCTCAATTTCTACACAAATCTACCAAACAACAGAAATTGAATGTGACAGAAACATACCTTGAATCATTTAGTAATAAATATAGCCAAAGATTCTTTAGCATAGTATCATGAACATTTTTTTATACATTTATATAATTGTTACACAAAATAATTGCACATTATTTTATTAGCTATATATTATAGTAAGTTTGCACCCGTTTATTTTACTAACCCC
This sequence comes from Gigaspora rosea, assembly GCA_003550325.1. Lineage (NCBI taxonomy): Eukaryota > Fungi > Glomeromycota > Glomeromycetes > Diversisporales > Gigasporaceae > Gigaspora > Gigaspora rosea. Next base: position 47,384 of record QKWP01002513.1, on the reverse strand, counting down.
TAGGTAAAACTATAAAACCTGCTTTGTTATTAAAAACCTGTTTTAATATTAATTACATTTGTACACTACATTGAACCATTAAACTTCATTTCTTTTTAAGTACTTTCGTTAGAGTTGCTCATTTTTTTTAATCTAATACCATAACACTTTAAATTCTCAAACACTATTTCCGGTAGGGTTCCTCAAATTCAAATCAAATCAAATATTGAATCAATTTGAATATGATCAAATCAAATTGACTCTGATTTGAATTTGATTTGATTCAAATATTTGAATTTGAATTTGATTTGAATTTGAATTTTTAATAGTAATTTTCAAATCAAATCAAATATTTGTCAAATCAAATCAAATTTGCTATATTTGAATTTGATCAAATCAAATCAAATTTGCTATATTTGAATTTGATTAAATCAAATATAGTCAAATTTGAATTTGAATTTGATCAAATATTTAATTCAAATATTTGAAAATCAAATCAAATTGCGGAACCCTAATTTCCGGATACAGATTGAGTTAGCCAGAGTTTTTTGCTTGTGTCCCAATACATAATGCAATGATCTCTTGTAACATGCTGCTTTAAAAAGATCCAAACTTGGATCTCACACTACGCTCTAATCCCAATTCTTTATTATTTAAAAAAATATACTCATTAAACTACTAATTCTTTTTGTTCTAAATTTCTATTTTAGGCTTGTTTGGCCTTGCTATAAGACATTGCAGGTGTTTTAAAATGATGAGTAGTTACAAGCTAAATTAGTATAGCTGTTTGTAAGTATAGTTTAATAACTTTAAAACCTCTACTTTTTAAAATTTAGATAAAACTATTACTGATGAATTAATTTTTTAAATAAATGATTCTTTAAAATCTCAAAAGTCAAAAGGTTAAACTAGAACCTTAATTATTGCAGTATTGATAAAAGATGCTTTAGTATAGTTGACTGTATTGAAAGTATTACAAATCGTGATGGATTATTATTAGGGTGTTCAGGATTATACGATGTGATGTTATGAACATAATTTGCTATTTTTTCGCATTACATATGCTTCGCATAATTAAGCAAAAAAAAGCATAAATCACATGAATAAAATCTGATTGGTTGTTGGGAATATGTTAATTTCATTTGACAAGCTTTAAATTTGTAATTTGGGTGATAGAGTGGTGACAAAATGTAGGTCCCGAAAAGTTCCAATGTAGAAAATGAATGAACTTAAAATACGAGCATAGTCGAGGTAAAATTTTTGATAAATGTCTGAGAAATTCTAAAAAACAGAACTAAAAAAACTAATTACATATAATAAAAATCACATAATCGACCTAATTGGTCGCATAATTTTAAATTTATTTTGCATTCATCACATAATCAACCTCAATTCACCCACATAATTTACCTCATTGCATCGCATAATCCTGGACACCCTAATTATTATAATAGAAGTTCTTCATATTTAAATATGCGTTAAACAAAAAAAAATGTAAAATTATATTTTTTAAAATTAAAAAATTCTATATTTTTAATAAAATAATTAAGAATCCCGATTTATATCAATTAATACCAAAATTAAGTTCACCCTTTGAAATCTTTAAGCAAATTAAAAAGTTTAAATCATCTTCTTTTTCACTACCCACCTTTTCTTCTTCAGCTGGACCATTTCATGTATGCTTATCTGCCAAGATGAGAGTTTGTATGAGACTAATCAGTTAAAAATGGCATTGCTAATTTAATAAACTCTAAAAAAAAAGTAAAAAATAATTATGGGAAAGGCGAAATCATAGGACCAACGAACCTTTTCAAGTGCCTATGACTAAAATCGATCAATTTTCTGTCTTTTTGAGCCAATTGAATTGTAATTATTAATTATAAAATTCATAAATAGTATTTAATACTATTTAATTTTAAAAATAAATTTTTTAAATAAATACTATATGCAGTACAATATCAGATATAGTATTTAAAATTTTAAATATTTTGGCTCCGGCCCTACAATGCTACGCATTAGCCTAGTATAGTTATAATTGTAGGTTTTATTAGAAACTTCACAGCTATTAATTGTCTTAAGCCGTTTTATTTTTAGTGGGTTTAATAACCTGCACTGTAGTGCACTCTATAGTAACAAATACAAACAATGATTAGGGTTAGGGTTAGGGTCGGGGTTTAGAATATTAGTAAAATCGCAAGAGGAGCATTTTTTGTTAGTAACACAACAGGGGTTACCCTAGTAAAATTTTGAGATACATAAAGGTGCACTAAATTTTAAAATCCCAAAATTTATTCATAAACTTTTGATAATAAATACCAGAATAAAAAGTAACCAAAAAGCAGCTTTGAGCCACGAGGAGGGTCCCAAGTTTTTTGTTGTCTCCTGGCTCTTAAAGCTTCCTGGCAAGCTATAGCTTCCGTTACTAAGGTTTGTTTCATTTTTTTTATAAGTATCATAAAAATGATCATTTTGAATATTATCCAAAACAATTGCTAACAAAGAGTCGAACACCTTCTTATCCTCTTCTAGTGCTGCTTTCCTGTCTTCAATTAATTCATTACGATGATATAGGCTTAATTCCACATTATCATCAGTATTTTCAACTATACTTCAGTAATTTCATTCCGGGAATATTTACTGGTGCAATATTTGGAAGAATTTTTTTACCAAAAAAGATTTGTGTAGCTTTAAATTGAGGGAACGAATTCGGAAATTTAGTGGTATATATTTTCTGATAAGATGTTTGCATAACATATGATTACTTTTAATGAATGCAGCACATGAACAAATCCACTTATCAACGTCGGTATAGTATCTTTCTTCTGCATTAGCTTCTTTCTCCAAAGCAGTTTTCCAACTGCTTTTAAATGCATCCCAGAAATGCACGACTCTTATTATATTTGTTCCAGTCATATATCCGATCTGGAATTAATTCTTGTGTTATAATATATGTTAAATGATCCAGACGGAGCCGATTAGAAGTGTATTTATAGTTGTATTTAAGTACACGCCAATGTGCCTCTACTATCATGGTGGTTCTTGCTAATGGTATGCTTTAGAGTAGGATGCCCGGGCAAATAATTTCCACCACTCTCTTTATACCAATTAACCATAGGTATCCCCACAGATGAACGAGATTTCTGCTCTTACAATATTCGTATATTTCCCAAACGCTATAATAATAAATTCATTCGGGGTAAGAAATATTCCTTCATTTATTGGAATGAGAGAACATAATAGTACATGTTTTTTGATTATCCCTAAAACTTCTTTTATGTTTTCATTAGGACATATGGGACTTTCTTGTTTATTTGGTATCCAAAGTTCAACAAAGTGAAATTGTTCTTTAGCATTGTATGCTAATAAAATTAATAGGCATTGTGTGATGAAAACGTTCAGAAAATTGAATGAAAAAAAATAAAGGTTATAAAATTTTACATCTGTTTAAAATTGTACCCAATCTTAATTAATCTATTTTTTAATACTTACCTACTTGTAACGTATACTGACTAGTCTTATATTTTTTCCCTTTAGTTTTCGTTCAATGCCATGTTCTATGTGCCACAAACAAAGCTGGATTTTTGTTGACCAAGTTGCCGCCACAGCAGATATTTCACCAGCATCCTTATCTACAAGAACAAAGTAAGGTTGAATATCTTCAGCTTTTAATAAAGAAAAGAATTCTTTTAAAGCTAGTACTCGTGAGTGAATTTTATTTTGTGGGTCTTGAAGGCGTTCTGCTGGTGCTGTTAAAGTATAAACATACAAGTATGCAAGTGGAGTGCCATATCCACCATAATTGTTTATGACAGCGAAGAGCTCAAATTTTTCCTGGTTGGTCTTAAATGTTGAATCAATAATAATTTCAGTAATTTTATTTTTTGGTATATATTGCATAAAAGGTGTAGTAAATCCAAGACATCTAATAAAATCATCATATAATAGGGTCTTATATCCTTGATCGATGAGTTCGCTTCGCTCCAAAAATTGCGGGCCGAAAGAAGTTGATTAGATATATTTGTAACGTATTTCTGAGCAGAAAATTTCGAAGCCCAATAGTAAACCTATATAATTTTATGAAATTGTCCGCATAACTGATTAGAATACTAGTATTTGAAATTTTTGCTAGAAAAATGGCCCTCTAGTACTATATCGATTTTGCACACTAAATTTAAATTTGCTATCCATCCAATAATCCAATTTAAACAAACCATTTTATTTTTAGAGTTCAGGATTATCGGATGGCTAGCAATTTAAATTTAGTTTATAAAATTGATATAGTCACAGAGGGCATTTTTCTAACAATCTATTATATTTTAAGATGCAGTACCTGCTGATAAGTGTGTATATTTGGATCAATAAGCTTTTCTTCACAGAGCATTCTATAGAACTCTATTTTTTGGTGACTTCGATTTATGTTTCGGGATATCCAAACTATGGCATTTTGTGGTAGCCTATTTTCACGATGAGTTGGGTAACTATGAGCTACCAAATGTTCAATTTTTATTCTTGCTTGATATTTAATGATATCAACATTAATTTTAATGTTTCCATTACAGTGATATCGTTCGATGGACGGTCTTGCTTCGCTAACATTCTTTACCACTTGACTATCAGGACGCATGCGTTTTCGATCTTCTCTTTGTACACAACCAAGATATAGCGTTGTTTCTCCAACTAACTGATTATTTTTTTTGTGAACATAGACTTTTCTTAATTCCCAATAATAACGGGACCCAAATTCAATGGGTAAAAGAAGGAATTCGGCTATATCACGATATATCTTTTCCTTATCGATCTCTTGGTTTTTGCTTGATATATAATTAATTAATTCATCATCAAATTTAAGAGTTCCTGAAAAATTTACTTGACCATTTTCTTCCAATATTTTCAAAACAGTTAGATATTAAATTTTCTAAGTCTCTTAAATTAAAACAGGCTCCATCTTCGTCATCAGTAATTATTGTTTCCATATAGCTATCCTCAATTACATCTTGATTTCCCGGTTCATTTATATCATAACTAACAGCTTTAGTTTTTATTTTTTTTGGTCTGAGCAGGCATTACATGTCAAAAATTTTCATTTTACTTCCACTTGGACGGGTGAAATCAATCGGAGCATTGTTTGGAAGAATTATTAGTAGCCTTAGCTGGTTGTTCTAATGAAGCCATGATATTTTTGAATCTAAAAGCTTATGATAATACGATGAAACAATAGCGGATAATTATGAATTAAGGCCAATGAAAAATAGAAAAAAGAAAAGTAACAGGATCGAAAAACAATAGAATAGTGTAATAATAGTGATGAATGGAGACTGCAGAATAGTTTGAGCAATATTAAAGACATATTATTTATAGAGGTTACCGGGATTAGGGGATGGCTAAAGCCAGGTGCGTTTATATGTTTTTGATTATTTAATTAAAATTAGGGTAAGGGTTAGTTAGGGGTTAGGGTTAGGGCTTGATTTATAAGTAAAATTGTCTTCCCGACATTTTTTATTAATACTCCTATACAGGTTTAGACACTCGTTTTTTGTATTTTCGGCGTTTTTCTTTTTCTTTGTTTTTGTCTCGTCGGGCTGATCCGTAAAGATCAAATTTTACGATTTGATTGGCTTTATATCACGTGAACGCACCTGGCTTTAGACGACCCCAATTTCTAATATAATTCGAAGAAAACTATATATGCGTATTTTAAATTCAATTATTTAATTCGAAGATATATTTATGCTTTTTTTTGATAGCTGTACATGCGTATATTAATTTAATTTAAAGATATATTTTCTAGAGCTGGTGTTACTATCGGAAAAAGGGAGATATCAGACACGCCGGTTTAAGCTGCTTGGATAGTAAACGATGGTTGGGAAAATCGGATGGGCTGAGATGGATATCGGGTTGTTAAACGATAGGGTGCGTTTATAATAATAAAAAGAGAAAATATGTAATAACGAATAATGTAATCAAATAATAAATCAAATAAATAATCGTTAAAAATAATCAGCAGATACAATATATAAATAAATAAATCAAATCATGTAATAATCAGCAGATACGATATATATAAAGATTTCACTCAGAAGACTTTATTATAAAGGAGGAATTCACTCAGATAAACCTAAAGATACAAGAAGGGCGAATACAATGGTCTTTTATACATGTTAGCGAACTCAATTTTACCTCCGGATCATTATCCTTCCGTCATTACTAATACAAATTTTATTTAACACCAATTATACTTTTCCTTCGAGACTCACACCCGAAGCATTAATTTAGGAATCTGCCTTTCTAATTCTTCATTGGACTAGCAGATTTGCGATAATATTTAAAGGCTTCACACG
>QKWP01002513.1:22433-39830 GCA_003550325.1 Gigaspora rosea | reverse complement strand
GTATTTAAGATTTTTTTTAATAAAATAATAATAATAATAATAATAATAATAATAAATAATAATAGAATTATACGCGTATAACATTAGATCCAAGTACTATAATAAATCATTGTAATTCTTAAATTTAAATAAGTGTATCTTTTTATTTAATCTTACAAAATATTTACTTCGGCTCGTTCTTAATATAAATCTATAAGCCAATCAGATTTTGTAAAATCACGAAATGATCTACAAAAATTATCCAATCAGAATGAAAGCCCGCTATGCTATATCGGGTATGGTAATTGTACATATCTATAGGAATACATATGGTAATGTGGGTGATCGGATCGTGATCGTGCAAGGATGGAAAAGCAGGGGTGATGATCATAAGGAAGATTTTATGCGCAGAAAATTTTTATAGTATAACACTGGGATTGGCTCCCCTTTCCACGTGACTTCCTGTTACATAAAATTTATATAGTCGGCCAATCATTTTTCGATGATTTTCGAAGGGGGGCGTCAATAGAAACCAGGCAAATCATTTTTAGTAAACCAATCTTGATAAAAATTTTTTTATTTTAATTCTATAACTACATAGAATTAAAATAAAAAAATTTTTTATCAAGATTGGTTTAATAGTTGCTAAGATAATTTAATCTAAAGTTTAAAAAAAATTTACTTAGAAACAATTTGCCTGGTTTCTATTGACGCCCCCCATATATCATTGAGATTAAATGGGCAATGAACTAGGAAAACCCGTCTTTGACACTTTTTTTATCAATTTTCGGGATTTTTGATTCAAATTAAAGTTCCGATTTATATCTATATGTATTTCACTTTTATCCTATGTTAGTATAATATTATCGAGATATTTTAAACTTGAATTTAAACCAATTTTTTAACGATCATGTTCTAAAAATATATTTACAACCAAAGAATAAAAGTGGTGTGGAAAGCAGCAATATATTTTCATGACGAAGAATTGAGAGGGCCCATATAGCATGATATCTAAAAATATCAACGAATCTGAAAATATTTTGACTACCTCAAAAAAAAACAGTGAAAATAAAAAGAAATGAATACGTAAAGTGGACAGAATCCCATGCCAAACAAGCATTTTATATAGACACGCACTGGACATTCGTGAGTAGCTGTGTTCCATTATTTAAAATTCATTTTTTTATAAAATAATCTAGTATTCATACATGTGCATTATTTTAGATATAGAAATATACCCGGGCAGGCCAAATCTACGTCAGAAAACTGTACAAAAACGAGAATAGATCGTAGCCGATTACGTACATCGAATGATAAAACATTATTGATGATTTATATTCTACACCGTGGGCAAAAAACATTAGAGGTATTAAGAGCAATAATTTAAAAGTGTCTAGAAAAAAAATTCTCATTAAAAGAAATTTGATATACACAAATAGTAATGGGATAACCCTGTTTTTCAAAGTTATGAAGCTCCAATTCCTTTGCTCAAACACATATCAACATTCAATAAAAAATCTTCCGTAAAGAGCAGTTTTTCTTCTTGTAATGATCTTGCACAATCAGATTTCGTTGAACATCGGTTCAGCAAGCAAGATTTCGCTCAGGCTCAAGTCATTGGTCAAGTTGATGATAAGTTTATTGCTTGCAAATTACCATATTCACTAACGGTCGGGCCTGATCTTAAAGATGGTACACAACAGATTTTTAGTTCTAGTTTTAGCATAATTTTATCTAAGTCATAGTTTATAGCATAATTTCGCCCACAGAGCAGGCAGAATTTACGATCTGTCGCAGCAGAAAATCGGTGGACACCGCCACACCACGTGATCAGAAAATTTTTTGTGGGTGACGAGCGTCGATTTTCATCTTTTGTGTCTTATGTGTTACTCTTCTTCGCTACTTTTAGCCACAAACAATGATATTTTCGTTTTTTTGTCAAAAGTCGATTAAGACTGCGCCATTTATCAGCACTTTTTACAATGTAGTTCCTGCTCAACGATTTACATTACTAAAAGCAAGTCAGTTGGTTTATTCAACAAAAGCAATTGGGGAAAAGCGCGAAAATGTAAAAGAAAAAGAAGAATCCAAGGTGTCCAAGACAGAGGTTTGTGTTCTTTCTATACATACTCAAGTTCCATTCCTGCTTTGTAATACTACACAAATAAATCCACTATCACTATCGAAAAATTACAGGGAAATACTTCTCTGTACCAAAACCCCCCTTTAGTAAACACCGGACTTATTTACGTATTCGTTGATAATTCCAATGTTTTCATTGAAGGAAAATATGCAATTGCCGAACTTGAGAAGTTGGGTACATTTGATAACAAAAGGCGTGCTCCATGCTTTAACCAGTTTCGTATCGATCATGGTAAACTTCTTACAACGATCCAAGGTAATCGTAAGTTGGGTGATGCACCAGTAATTGTTGGATCGCGCCCACCGCCTAATGATTCACTTTGGAGGAGTGTTCGGGAACAAGGATATGACGCAATGGTATACGATCGAAACATTGAAAATCGTGAGAAAAAAGTTGATGTAGCATTAGCACATACTATGAGTAAAGTAATTTTAACCAAAAGCCCCGGTATACTGGCGTTAGTCTCTGGAGATAATGACTTTGAGCCAATAGTAACAATTGCCCGCAAAAGTAATTGGATAGTTGAAACATGGTTCTGGAAAATGGGTATGAAATTGTCGTGTTTAAAGTAAGTCATAGAAGTTGTCCGACTGATGAATTTGGATTATTCTTCATAGGAATGTCTGGTGAACTTAGCGCCAAGACAATTTCACACCTCTGGACTATCACTATAAGTCCTTTTCGTGTGGTTTTGGTCCTGACTTCGGAAAGAGCAATCGGGTTCTTGAAGTTGTTGGTCGTGCTCTTCGGAATTGGGGAAACAAAGAAATGATTGAAATCTTCGCTCATTCAAACGTATTCGGTTGGTGGAACGAGATAAATGATGAGACGTTTCACTTGTATTTTAATCAAAAGAAGCAATTACAATCGGTAAAAAATTGGATAGATGATAGTCCGCATGAATTAAGAGTTAAAGAAAAAAGTTTTTTGGTTCGTAAAACATTATTTACTTTGGGACTGCTAAGATTTGATTCATTGTAGATAATGTGGATCGCAAGACAAAAGTTGCTCAGTCTGGTTGTGATGATAATTTCTTAAACAAGTTCAGGTTGATGACTAGATTTTCAGATAGAACATATGTATAAATAGGTTTGCGATATATTAAAATAATATAAAATAAAACTGACTTTTAAAATGTTGCAACCAACAAATGGTGGCATAATATATATATTTTATATATTTCAAAGCAAATAAAAAAAAACCGTCAAAAAAAAAAAATACAAATTGTGTAATGCTGGTCCACATTATTCAGATGCTTTATCAAAAGCCATGCTCATAAACTGCGGGTGGTTCAGTGCAAATTTTTGATAATAATTGAATGTTTATATTCATTCTTTCTGACTTCGACCATATCAGCACTTGAAACGTGGTAGGCTAATATGAATTCATTTAACAAGCAACTAATAAAATAATAAATATTAACAAGATCTCTAAATAAACAGTATCTAAGATATAATTAAAAATATTTTAGATTTTAGTAGTGTACCCAGAGCTTGTAAAATTCTGAAATAACCCAGATCATGAAAATAAAGTATTATTAGTACATTAATTTCCAATTAAAGCAAGCAATATATAAATAAAAATAAGAATACTTAATTGATGATCCAGATAAGATCAGCAGTATTACTATATTGGGACAATAGTAAATTTTGGGGATAAGTACAATATAAATTTTTATTATATGCTTGAATCTGAGAATCGTACAATGAAAAGTATTTTTTTTATTAAGTTAATAGCCAAAGTCAAATAATTGAAAGTTGTAGAGCTCACTGAGATGCATCTAATGCAATTATATTATTCAAATTGGCCTGGTGGAGGTTAAGTTATCACTAAAAAACGATTGGCTGACTATATAAATTTTTATAGAAATTTTATATAGTCAGCCAATCGTTTTTTAGTGATAACTTAACCTCCACCAGGCCAATTTGAATAATATAATCGCATTAGATGCATCTCGGTGAGCTCTACAACTTTCAATTATTTGACTTTGGCTATTAACTTAATAAAAAAAATACTTTTCATTGTATGATTCTCAGATTCCAGTATATAGTAAATTTCATAGGAATTTGCCCCAAATTCTAATATAGAAATTCTGCAGATCATATCCGAATTAGTAATTAACTATATTATATAGCTTGATAAAAAATAATTTCTTATTACATAAAAATTCTAATGATTGTATATTTCTTGGATGTTTTAAACATTTATAGTGACTTTTGAAATATTTATTTATCTGTTATAGTAAAATCACAATTATTGTTAAACTATTTTAGTGTTTCTATGAGCTAAATTGAACTGAACTTAGGTTAAGTTCAGGTTCAGGATCAATATTGAACTGAATCTGAACTTGACTATTTTTAAAACACTGTTCAAGTTCAATTCGGTATTGAACTTTTAGAGTTGGTTTAGGTTCAGCTCAAGTTTAGTTTAAAGTTTATGAACATGTTTAAATTTAGTTTTAATCAGAAATGGCACATTATAATATTGGATATTTAGACAATTTGGACTTTGGACAATTTGGACAATGTCCAATTTGTCCAAATTATTTAATTAAGGTCACTATATATATATATAATACTGGACAAAAATTATCAAATAATAGTATTTTAGCTTAACTAGACAAATAAGCATATGGGGGACATCAATAGAAAAAGGACAAATCTTTTTTAAGTAAAAGTTTTTTTCAACTTTAAGTTAAAATAGCTTAACAACTATTTAACCAAATTTATTCAAAATTTTTTTATTTTAATTTTTTATAGTTATAGAATTAAAGCAAAAAAAATTTAATTTGGTAGTTGTCAAGATATTTTAATTTAAAATTTTAAAAAAAGGTATTAAAAATAATTTGTCCCTTTTCTGTTAATATCCCCATATATTGCAAAGCAGTATATTATTGTCTGGTTAAGGGTAGAGTATAATAATAATATTTTTATAATGAAACTTATTGTTATGATTGTTGGTAATACAAAATATCTAATACTAATATATATCAGATATTCTAGATATTTCAGTTAGTGATTTTATCATATTTGGTAATAGTCAATTGCATCTTATTTGGTAATAATCTTCAATCGGATTATTATAATTTTTTTTCAAATTGTTTTACGTTAGAGCTTGGACCCGTTAACTACATATCCGGATATGCACACAGTTAACCACGCATTCAGATGCTATAAATATCTCATGGATACCAACCCTTATCCCCAGTTTCCCAAAAGATAACCTAATAGGTATTTGCAGATATCTGCAAAGTATCCTTGAACTGGGTAACAAAATCATCAATCGGTTAACTGACCCAACATAACCGAGTATAATCGGTTAACTGAGATTATTTTGGTTGGCCCGGGTCAACTGATTTATCCGAGTTAACTGGCTCAACTGAGTAGTGATTTGAGCTGAGAAAATTGGTTAACCAAACCAAAATATTTGATTTTAACCGATTAAAACCAATTAAGTTTACTTCACATTTTACTTTCAGGAATTATCAGACCTTTACTCAAATTTTTGTCTTTGTTCATTCATTTTCTTTTCGGAATCTTTGCTCATTCCTGATATCATTTACATTTTGTCAACCGATTATCAATTCTCGGTTGCACAGGTTAACCAATTATCGATTCTTAGCCGGTTGTACAAATCAACTGATTAAGCATTTGCTTAACCGGTTACCCAAAATTTATTCGGATCAGGTTTGGTTAACTGATTATAGCCCAACTGGTTCAAATTACTACTCGTGGATATGAAGTAACCTGTGTATAACCGCAGGTATGAAGTAACCTGTGCATTATAAGAACTTATAAGTACATAAATTTGTAATGATCATTTGCTTTTTTTAGAAAAGTTATTATACAACAAATAAACTTTATTTCAAAAAAATGGCAAAAATAATATAATATAAAAATATATATCATAAAATATTTATAAAATATTGAAATGTGCTATTGCATTAATTCAAACGATAATATAAAAATACTATGCCATTTTTTGTAAATGAAATAGAAGAAACCTTCTTTTTTTTTGAGCAGAAATTCTCTAGTGTATTTTAATATAGAAATTTTTAGCAAAGGTCTTTTTTGATTTTTAACAACTGCCTTACCTTGGAAAGTATGTCAGGAGTACATCAAGTATAACCCAGGTTTGCATAAGGAGAGCATCTTTCTGTGTATCAAATACAAAGTAAATTTCCAATTATAATATATAATTGGAAACTTTACTTTGTATTTGATACGCAGGAAACTGATCTCCTNTCTTTTTTTTTGAGCAGAAATTCTCTAGTGTATTTTAATATAGAAATTTTTAGCAAAGGTCTTTTTTGATTTTTAACAACTGCCTTACCTTGGAAAGTATGTCAGGAGTACATCAAGTATAACCCAGGTTTGCATAAGGAGAGCATCTTTCTGTGTATCAAATACAAAGTAAATTTCCAATTATAATATATAATTGGAAACTTTACTTTGTATTTGATACGCAGGAAACTGATCTCCTTATACAAAACCGAGTTATACTTGACATAACTTCAACGTACTTTCCAAAGTAGAGCAACTATTAAAAATTGAAAAAGACCTCTGCTAAGATTTTAATGGTAAAGTGGCATGCAGTATTAACATGGGGCAAAATACAAGTTAGTAAATTTAAAAAATATATTAATTAAAATGTAGGCAGATATCGAACAAAGGTAAAGCACAATGACTTTTCTTTGTTAAGTAATTATTACTAACTTTTAAGCTTCATACTTTTTATTATGATCAATTCATAATCTTAAATAATGAAAAAGTTACACCCATATACAGTATATCACTTTTTTAAGAAAAATATCACATATTTGTATTTTTTTTTTTTGAACATAAATTCTCTAGTAATACTTATAATGTGGCGTGTATATTATATAATGTACTATGTCTGGTTAGCGGGTTCTAAAAGTATACTTATTATTAAAACATATAAAATATAAGCAAATATTAAACCAAGGTAAAGCAACTATAATGCATCTTTTTCATTAAGTCCAACTATCACTGACTTTCTAAACTTACACTCCTTATAAGTCATATGTAAAAAATATTATTCAATTCATAATGCTATAAAGTAAAAAAAACATATATTTGTTTTTTTTTATCCTTTACTATAATAACAATTTATACTATATTATAACAAGGGAATTGCTATTCGCACCATGAATTTTTGTTATTCGCACTATAGTACATGTAGATTATCTCGATTTTGTCACTTAAATATTTTAACTTTTAAAAACTTTTATTAATATTATCCCTATGAGTTCTTGATCAAATTTAATAAACCTTTTTTTATTTTAATTCTATGGATTCATAGAATTAAAATAAAAAAATTTCCATCAAATTTGATCAGGTTGTTGCAGAGATCAAAGTTTTAGAGAATTCCAAAATGTTTATCATATAACAGATACGTTTAAATTTTTGACAAACTTTGATCAAGGATATCTCTGCAACCACCTGATAAAATTTGATGAAATTTTTTTTTTTACTTATTCTATGAATCCATAATAATCCTAACTCTAAACCTCTAACCCTAAAAAATACACCCCAAAAACATTTAGTTTTCGAGATTTTATACTATCATTTTATTTTAATCTGGATCTCATTTTGATCTGTTACAATTATTATAGATCCATAGAATAAGTAAAAAAATTTTCATCAAATTTTATTAGGTGGTTGCAGAGATATCCTTGATCAAAGTTTTGTCAAAAATTTAACCAAGCGTTTTGAATTTCTCAAAACTTTGATTAAGAATATCTCTGCTACCACCTGATCAAATTTGATGAAAGTTTTTTAGTTAATTATTATGGATACATAGAATAAGTAAAACAATTTTTATCAAATTTGATCAGGTAGTTGCAGAGATATCTTTGATCAAAGTTTTGTCAAAAATTTAAACATATCTGTCATATGATAAGCATTTTGAAATTCTCTAAAACTTTGATCAAAGATATCTTTGCAACCACCTGATCAAATTCGATGAAAATTTTTTTATTTAAATTCTATGGATCCATAGAATTCAAAATAAAAGATTCTTCTATTTCCAAAAAGTATATTATAAAGAAGCTGCGCCAAATGAAAAAAAAGCTATTATAGAATGAATATTTAATCAAATAACTTGAAATTTTAGAAAGCAAAATTTTAGCATATTCTCTATTAATTATATTAGTGCGCAGTAACTTGTTTCATTTGGACTTGTAAAAATCTAGCCTGTGATAGTGATTTTTCTGTTTTCATCAAAATTGAAAATTTTAGAAAATTCTGAATCTGGAAGCAAATTGAAAAATCACCATAACATTGTCAATATTAATCCGTTTTTGATGAAATTTTAAATAAAGACTCTCGAACACCTATTCTATCAACTTACTAATTCACATTTTGGAGGTTTCATTTTGAGAAAGTGCTTCCGGAATTATTTGAAGTTTAGAAGAAAACTTGCAAAAACATATTTGTCAAAATTTACAAAAGCGTTAATATCTTTATCAGTTTTTAATATTTTTTATAAAATTTGAGATTCTATTAGTTCATGATATGCGCTACAAGTCTTGTTATAATTTTTTTTTTAGTTAGCATAGTAAATTTCTTGTAAATCATCACCGAACAGTAGATTATTTTGAAAAAACAAAAAAACATATTACAAAAAAGCTATGTTGAAATTGCTTACAGGAACTTTCATCAAAGATATCTCCATGAGTTCTTTACCAAATTTGATGAATTTTTTTTTATTTTAATTCTATGAATCCATAGAATTCAAATAAAAAAAAGTTTATTAAATTTGATTAAGAACTCAGAAATAATATTAATAAAATTTTTAAAAGTTAAAAATATTTAAGTGACAAAATCAAGGTGATCTACATGTACATAGTGCGAATAGCAATTCTCTATAACAATATTTAATATTTGATACTTTCCTTCAACTTCTTTCAAAGTAACCATAATGGATTCAATTTTTTCTTCTATACCTTTATCAAACAGCAGATTAAATAACTATTCAAATACCTTTTTGTTTATCCACTTATATTTATTATTTAGTTGTTCATACTGTTTTTTTATTATTTTTTCAATTTTTTTTCTGTTGGGATGCTTATTGGTATTCTTTAATATTTCTAATTTTAAATACTAATCTAATGCTTTCTTTTTGCAGTATAGTACATATCAATTTTGATTATTTTTTTCTTTCACGATTGGTTTGGTTCATTAATGAATTGGAACTTTTACTTGAATATAAATTTTGGTTGTATTTGACAATTTATAATGACCACTAGTCTATCAAAATAAACTTTTATATAAATAGAATCTCTATTCGAAATTTAAATATTTTTCTTCTTTTATTTTACATTGGTTTGTGAGAAAGTAATGAGATGGAAAGATAATTATTAGAACAAGACACAATTTTTAAAGCTTGATCAGAACATATAATTAATATTTTGTGATCTTTAATCATATATAAATAAGAATGGCGGACATTCAATTTGATTGGCTTGAAGATCACTAGGTTACACAATATAAAAAAATTTTTTAAAGTAACCCTTACTATGAAAAACCATATCGTCAGTTGGCAACTTGTAGTTTTATAACTGTTTCATATAATAAAACATATTATAGTGCTCTTTAACTCTTTGTACGTCTTTTGTAAAAAAAGATCAGTATAGATCAAATATCTCAAAAAACTTTATTAGAGGGCAAATTTAAGCAAGTAATTACCGTAAGGGGGCATCCATAAATAACATTATATACCCTCTCATAGTAGCGCTGGACCCCCTTCTACTATATAAAAAAATTTTTCAAAATCCGTATGTTTATATATAAAATTTTACAAAAACTTGAATATATTGTGACACAGTGATCCGATTTGGATAATTTAGGTACCATTCGATTCGTCTCAGTAAGACGAATCCAATGATACCAAAATCATTTCATTTGGATTACTGGCTCAATAGTTATTCACAAAAAACTATTGATTTTTTAGTAATCTTATAAGAAAACATAATAACCAATAGTATTTGGCCAATAAAAATTGATCCAGTGATCCAAATGAAATGAAACTGGTACTATTCGACTCCTCTCACTTAGACGAATCGAATGGTACCAAAATCATTAAATTTGGACTACTGGTTCAAGTTTCAGCCAATTTTTTCTAAAAAAATTACGTTATATTTTTTTGATCCTCCCTACTTATTGAAAAAAACGTTATCGTTCGTCCAACCCTCTTGTATAACGTTATTTATGGATGCCCCCTAATACGTATACAATGTATAAGTTAATAGTTAATGGATATTAATTATTATATAAACTTTTTTTTTGTTTCAAACTCAACGCCTTTTCTATAACTAGTGATGTGGTAACACTTCAATTGACAGCAATTAGAATCCACTTTTTTCAAAGGCAGTACTTGGAAATTCTAGAATACTTCTCGTAAAGACCAACTTCACCTATTTTTTAGCTTTTTTGATGAGGTAAGATGAATCGGGTCTTAGAGTTACATTTCAAATGTAGATGATATCTTTTGGGCACGAACTAAAACTACAAACAAGATTTAATACGGGTCTACTAAGCATACTATATGTGACTTTTATATGTAGGTCTCAAATATGTAGTTTCAGATCTGTGGGGATTCTTGCAGTATTAAAAAGTATTTTTTTCTTAAACTTTATTTTAAATTTCGCTTACTGTTTTTATAGTTAATTTAATTTTTCAGTTTTTTTTTTTTAAATACTGTAATAACTAAATGAACTAAAGGCAAAGAACTCTATTCCAGTTAACCCTTTTACAAAAAAAAAATAAATGAGACTTAAAAATTAAAGAATTTTTTATTTTAAAGTTCTCATTTTAACTTTTTTTAAATATTTTATCACAGAATTTAATAACGTCACACCCTTACTAAAAAAAGCTAGTTCATAGTTGGATCTGAGAGAGGAAATACATTAGCAGCTTCAGTAAATAGTTATGAAGATTTTTTTGAAATTCGTGATCAGAATAGTGATCAAAATAGTGATCGGGATTATTTACTGCTTTTTATATATATTTTAATAATAAAGAATAGTTTTAGATGTCTAGAGCGAATCACTTTACTTTTTTTAATTAATTTATTATAAATCTATTCTTAAATACATTTATAACAAAGTAATATAAAAATTTTAAAATCTTGTATTGAATTTTTATCTGCAACGAAAACATCTATTTTGAATAGTTTACAATATAAAACAAAATTTTTGTAAAAAGTCAACTTTAAATCTAAATACTAATGTTAAAAAGTTTTCAACGTAACATTGTTATAAACATGTTTAAGAATAGATTTATGCTAAAATAATTGAAAAAAGTAAATTGATTCGCACTAGATATCCAAAACATCCAAGTCATTTTTTACTATTAAAATATATATTAAAAGCAATAAAAAATTCTGATCACTATTCTGATCATTCTCCTAATTAATAAATTCAAAAAAATCAATATTTAATTTTTTTTTTTATATTAAAATCCCAAATAGCAATTACCTGGGAACGTCGAGTGACGCTATTAATATTTAATTTTTATATGGTACTACATATAGTTTTGATTTACTTAGTTGATCCTGATCTTTTATCCATCACTAACATTCTGTAATCATTAGGCAAATTGTCTTCAACAAGAGTGAATTGGATGGGTATAGAATACCCAATTGTAAAATGAATTTATGAAGAGTATTCGGAAGATTTAATAATTTTAATAGAGTATATTATAATTCACTAGATATGTTAGATTTTAGATTATTTAATTGGACAAATATTACTTTGTCAAATGCCCCTTCTGGAAGAGATGGCTACGTATCTGCTTTATTGTCGAATGGTTATATTTTGTATTTAGATGGATTTACATCTAGTCAAACTGTTGGCTTAGATATTGTAATTTTTTTCTTTATTTTACTAGAGTTCCAATTCGGATATCATTTATCAAAATAATTATCAGATATTTGGATAATTCAAATACAAATAAATGAATGACAGATTGGACCTCTATATGTTATTAATTTAAATGAAATTTGTTATTTTAATTTAAATTTGCTCTATTCTTTAGGTTAGGTTTATATATGATACAAATAATAACTTATAGCAAAGTATAGTAAATCAAAGCTTTTGATATTCTTTTAATTTTTTTTTTAAATGTATATAGTAACAATTATTTAATATTCTAAAGTCTATAGCTAGTACAACTTCTGAAAGCCGTGGTTACTTTACAATTTCTAATAATTTTCAAGTGAATTAATCTGTCAGAAAAATCAACGATCATGCAATATCAGTACTTTAATACTTTCGAATGCGAAGCAGCTAATAATTATAGAATATAGTATGATAATATAAGATAACATTATGTTGGTACAGTGATAATTTTTTTGATCAGAGAATGCCATGAAATGGCATTTTCTGAATAATCAACAGAATTATCATGCTATATTGGTATTATAGTACGGCGGTCATGGATCATAAATTATACTATTTATGTTTTATTAAACTCCTTTAATTGTATTGCAACATAATATAAGTATGGATGTTGTCTACACTGTGCGAAATAACAAGTATAAATGACAAGATAAAAAGAAAGTGATTTATAATATAAATAGTATAATACTCATGATCAATAGTGGCTGTGCTATAATGACAAATAATTGGCTGCATCGCATCCAATAACTACAGATTATACAATAATTTAAGGTTAATCTATATTACACAATCGCCAAAATAGCTCAGAAATCACGGGACCTCAGATTTCCTCAACTAGCACAGGTCGAATGCATGACTATCGGAATATGCCTATATAATTCTATTATTATACTAATATGCATATTGGGATAATATAGAAAGGATAATATCAGTAAAATAACAGATATCAGTATTAGGGCAATATAAAGGTAAGATATTAGATATAAAATAATATACTTTTTGTTTACTAATATTATTCTGATATAAATATCGGGTTACTATAAAAGGGATAATAATGATAAACTAACAGGAGCTGGCATCAAAGCAGGATATCGGCATATAAAAGGGCAAATAGCAGTATATAGTTTTTTTTTTATTATTCCGATATTCAACTTACACATTAATAGTATAATATAAGGATACCGGCATATAAAAGGGCAAATAGCAGTATATAGTTTTTCTTTTTTTTATTATTCCGATATTCAACTTACACGTTAATAGTATAATATAAGGATATCGGTATGTATAAAGGCAAATAGCAGTATATAGTTTTTCTTTTTTTTATTATTCCGATATTCAACTTACATGCTAATAGCATAATATAAGGATATTAGTATATAAATGGTATAAGAAAAAAATACATCTTTATTATCACGATATATATAGCCTTAGATAATACATTAATTTATTATATGTATTAAAAAAAATTGCAAATAAAATAAATAAAAAAAAGATCAATTTGCTTTTTTTTTAGTTGTCGCTGCTTTCCTCTTTCTCCTTCGATTCTAACAAACATTTTAAAAAATTTGTGGAGCTCGCAAGAGTCTCCACAATTTCGTTCTCATTGGGATCCTAACAGCTGGATTCACCTATATGGAAAACAAAATTAATGATTTGAATTATGCATTAGTTAATGCATTTTACTTAATTACCTAATGATAAGTTAGATTCTTGCCGACTAATTATAGTTTCACCTTCTGATATTAGAGAAGGATTTTGATAGAGCATTGAATTTTCTAATACCAGAAAAATATATACAATGAATAATAATTCGTAAAAGTCAACTGTGTAATTTAATACATTATTAGTATAAAAATTAACTGACACATACCAATTTCCTTCTTTTTATCTTTTTCATCAACAATTTCTTTCGCCTTACCTTTGTCAACATAACCTCTTTCGATTTACCTTTTTCATCAACAACCTCTTTCGATTTATCTTTTTCATCAACAACCTCGTTCGATTTACCTTTTTCATCAACAATCTCTTTCGATTTACCTTTTTCATCAACAACCTCTTTCGATTTGTCTTTGTCAACAACAGCCTCTTTCGACTTACCTTTAATAGTATTACTAAATTTATTAAAGGTAGCTAGTTGATTGAATGCTTTTTGTCAAATTCAGAACCAAGGTTAGTTTCGCATAGTTATAATTAAACTAACAGTATTACTATTTTTACCTCTGGCAGTAGAATTTTTTTTGATTTTTTTAATTTTGAACGTGTCCTATATGTGCTATAGTGGATGTTACTGGGCCCAGCTATAACAGGTATATAGTCACTATTGGTGCTTTCCGGGTNCACGTTAATAGTATAATATAAGGATATCGGTATGTATAAAGGCAAATAGCAGTATATAGTTTTTCTTTTTTTTATTATTCCGATATTCAACTTACATGCTAATAGCATAATATAAGGATATTAGTATATAAATGGTATAAGAAAAAAATACATCTTTATTATCACGATATATATAGCCTTAGATAATACATTAATTTATTATATGTATTAAAAAAAATTGCAAATAAAATAAATAAAAAAAAGATCAATTTGCTTTTTTTTTAGTTGTCGCTGCTTTCCTCTTTCTCCTTCGATTCTAACAAACATTTTAAAAAATTTGTGGAGCTCGCAAGAGTCTCCACAATTTCGTTCTCATTGGGATCCTAACAGCTGGATTCACCTATATGGAAAACAAAATTAATGATTTGAATTATGCATTAGTTAATGCATTTTACTTAATTACCTAATGATAAGTTAGATTCTTGCCGACTAATTATAGTTTCACCTTCTGATATTAGAGAAGGATTTTGATAGAGCATTGAATTTTCTAATACCAGAAAAATATATACAATGAATAATAATTCGTAAAAGTCAACTGTGTAATTTAATACATTATTAGTATAAAAATTAACTGACACATACCAATTTCCTTCTTTTTATCTTTTTCATCAACAATTTCTTTCGCCTTACCTTTGTCAACATAACCTCTTTCGATTTACCTTTTTCATCAACAACCTCTTTCGATTTATCTTTTTCATCAACAACCTCGTTCGATTTACCTTTTTCATCAACAATCTCTTTCGATTTACCTTTTTCATCAACAACCTCTTTCGATTTGTCTTTGTCAACAACAGCCTCTTTCGACTTACCTTTAATAGTATTACTAAATTTATTAAAGGTAGCTAGTTGATTGAATGCTTTTTGTCAAATTCAGAACCAAGGTTAGTTTCGCATAGTTATAATTAAACTAACAGTATTACTATTTTTACCTCTGGCAGTAGAATTTTTTTTGATTTTTTTAATTTTGAACGTGTCCTATATGTGCTATAGTGGATGTTACTGGGCCCAGCTATAACAGGTATATAGTCACTATTGGTGCTTTCCGGGTTGTCGTTATCAGGGTCATCGTTATTAGTGTTTTCGTTATTAGGGTTATCATTATCAGGAGGGGGTTATTATTTTTGTTATTGGAAGGGGAATTATCATTATCGTTATCGGAATGGAGGTTATCATTATTGTTATTGAGAGGGAAGTTATCGCTATCGCTATAAGTAATGCAACCATCAGGGTCAGCATATGACCTTGATATAAACCAAGATGATGCATTTTTGGGTGGAGCTGTATTTTCATCGATTAAACCTGGGGCATTTGCCCACCGGTATTTTGTACATTTCTTTTTTACGGCTGATACATTTTCGGCCGACCATAATATATTTTTTAACTAAAGGTAAAAAAAAAATTTTTTTAAAAAAAATCATATATATATATTATATGAGCATTGCATTGCTAAAGAAATAAAAGACAGCTTTCGATTTATCATTATTAGATTAATTCATTGGTAAAATATATGTCACTATCAGGTTTTTTAAGGCTGAATTCGGTAAAACATGAAGCCTTATTTCCTTTAGCAGCATTAATGTTAAATTTAGATCAATAAAATTTGTTCGAGTTCAAAAATAATTACTCGTGGGTAAGCATAATGCTGATATTTATATAGGCTTAGATCTTACCTTCTGGGATTGCCAGCCTTTGTCTAATACTTTGACCACCTGTCGTTGTGGTGTTGTCGCTATCGCGGTTTCCGTCTTTCCGCTCCCTATCAGCCTTTTCGGCATCGATTTAAGAAATTTCATCACTATGGTAAGGGGAGCGCCAGAAATCACCTGATTAGGGTTTCACTAAGTAGCTGACCCCCTACCCCCACCTGTTAAGTTTTCTAAGCATTTGATTGG
Source organism: Gigaspora rosea (assembly GCA_003550325.1). NCBI lineage: Eukaryota > Fungi > Glomeromycota > Glomeromycetes > Diversisporales > Gigasporaceae > Gigaspora > Gigaspora rosea. The sequence goes on along the minus strand of QKWP01002513.1, from coordinate 23,518 downwards.
TTAAAATTTAATAATATATATATATATATATTAAAAATTGGATAACTGTTTCGCTTTCTTTCTGCCCTGGTCAGTACGGACGACCCGAGGTTCCGGAAGAAGTTGGAAACCGATAGACACCGCTGGCGGACTGGATAACTGAAATGAGGGGTGGCTGGGTAACCGAGTATAGAATTAGGTTGTACAACTATTCCAGTATCATCGTAAAATGAAAATGTAAAAAATGTAATTAGTAATTTGACCTTAATAACCTTAATAAAAGAGTTCCAACTAGCGCCTCTAGCATAGAACTAGGGTTAAAAAAAAATTTGGATAACTTTTGATCTACTGGTCTGTTTTGGATGATTCAACTACTAAAATGTTCGTCTCAGTGAGACGATTCTAACAAGCCCAAAATCATCAAAATCCAATCACAGGATCCCAAGATCATTCAACTTTTGTGTAATTTTAATAGTAATTTTTAAAATTACTAAGTAAATTTGTTTTTTATATTCAGACTTTTTAGTCAAGTATGAATCTGGTCTGGGTCTGGTCCAAAGTCTGCAGACTGGTTTGAGTCTGAATATTTTTATATATATTTTTTGGTGCTGAACAAGTTTACTTAGTGCATTTTGTTAGAATAAATTAGTAAACTTTTATGAATCATAAGTTTTTATAGAATTTTATTAATAAAATTCCAAAAAATCTTATAATTCACAAATGTTTATTAATTAATTCTAACAAAATGCACTAAGTAAACTTGTTCTGCACCTAAAAATGTATTAAAACGGCTAGTTTGTTTTTATTTTACTTGAAATTTAGAGATTTGATGCACAATTTTGTATTTTTGATCAAAAATAACAAATTTTAGCATCTTATCTCCAAATTTCAAGTAAAATAAAACAACCCTGCTGATTTAATGTATTTTTAGGTGTTGAACAAGTTTACTTAGTGCATTAATTTAGAAATAATTAGTAAAATTTTGTGAATCATAAGATTTTATAGAATTTTATTAGTAAAATTCTATAAAATCTTAAAATTCACAAATATTTATTAATTAATTCTAACAAAACGCACTAAGTAAACTTGTTCAGCACCTAAAAATA
>QKWP01002513.1:0-10195 GCA_003550325.1 Gigaspora rosea | reverse complement strand
AAGAACAAAAGCAAAAAAAAAAGCAAACAACAGGAAAAAAAAAAAAAAAGAAACAACTTATCTTACAAGACCCGATTTAATCAAATCTCCACGACTCAAACACAACTTCACGACAATCCAGGGCTTCAACGATGGGTTCACAACGACTCCAACGACGGCTCCAGCGACGACTCCAATGACGACGAAACTATACGTTAAAGAAAAAAAAAAAGAAAATCAAAAATCAAAAATAAAAAAAAAACAATAGCGCGAAAAAAAAACAAATGATTATCAAAAGGATAATCATTGTTTATATATGATCGCCAATCTGAAAAATGATTGGGCGATCATATAGGGGTCTCCATGGCGACGGGTCGCCATTTTAGTTTTTCCATAAGATTTTATATAATTTTATTAATAAAATTCTATAAAATCTTATGATTCTTAAAATTTTACTAATTTATTCTAACAAAATGCACTAAGTAAACTTGTTTAGTGCCAAAAAATACATATAATTATATTTAGACTTAGACCAGTCTGCAGATTTCGGACCAGACCCAGACCGGACTCATAGTTGAGTCTGGTCTGAAGTCTGAAATTAGTAAAATTTAGAGTCTGAGTTTGGTCTAATTCCGGACCGGACCTGGACTGGACCAGACCCAGACCAGACCTAGAAGTACTAATCTCAATGAGACGAACCAAATAGTACCAAAATAATCTGATTCTGATCAATTTAGCATGTGGTATTCATCATCAAACTTAGGTGCACTGAATTAGACATATCTAATTATTAATTGTTTATAAAATGCAAATCTTTGTTGATCTTAGGATCCTGTGATTAGAATTTGGTAATTTTAGGCTTGTTAGAATAGTCTCAGCGAGGCGAACATTTTGGTAGTTAAATCATCAAAAATGGACTGGTGGATCAAAAGTTATTCAATATTAAAAATTATATATATATAATAATATATATAAATATATATTTATATATTATATAAGAATAAACAAATAAACAACAAGTTAAGATCAGCCAAAAAAGGATTAGAATGTGTAGATATAAACAAATACGCACAAATACGTAACACCTTTCTAGAAGCAATAGAATTAATAAGAAGAAGCAAGAATTTAGTCTAAAATAGAATACCTGTTAGACATAGCCAAACATACACGTGACTATTCAAACACTAGATTAGATATAAAGTAGATAATCNACCTTTCTAGAAGCAATAGAATTAATAAGAAGAAGCAAGAATTTAGTCTAAAATAGAATACCTGTTAGACATAGCCAAACATACACGTGACTATTCAAACACTAGATTAGATATAAAGTAGATAATCATGGAACAACATCTGGAGCATTTTAAGAACTTATTCAAGAAGGCAGATATAGAAATCTCAGATGAACTAAAGAATGTGCAGCCTTTTGTTTTACAAAATGATAAAGAGGTAGCAAACTTTCTGGGAATAGCTTACCCAGAAACTGTTTTTATCGTAAGAACAGCAACAGAAATATATGAGTGTAAACAACGCCAGATTTCAGTAGTGAAAGAGGAACCTAAACAGCTAGCTTTACTCTCGGAGTTTATAAAGCCAAAGTTAGAATAAAGCTTTAGTAAAAAATTAGCACTCACAATCTCAGAAACAGGTGCACTGGATTATGGGAATTGTGAGCTAGATGATATAATTAAATCGTTTATCGAAACTTTCGAGCAAGAAAATACTTTTGTCACTCCGGTCAAGTCAGAAGAGAGAAAAACAAGCATTTCAGAAGAAGGATCTTTAGGTAAAATTAAGGAAAAAGGGAAGAAGATAGATAAGAAACCTGTAAATAATGAAGTAAAGAATGAACAGTTGGTCAGCTTCGAACAAGATGCAGATTTACTTATACCTCAAAAGGAATCCCTTGTGACAAAGGAATCTAAAGTGATTAAGAGAAAAGAGACATTGCAAGAAATTCCTAGTAATAAAAAACCCCTTCCCAAAGCTCAACATAATAAAACTGACCCTAACCCTAATTTAAATAGAAACTAATTGTAAGCAAACCAGCATGGTAGATGAGGTTTATATGAAAAGAAGTGAACATGGAGGTATAAGGAAATTTACTTTGTGGGACTTGCCAAATAGGATAAGCAATAGATATGTAACCACAATAGTTAAGAATATTGGTAAAGTTCGGGAAGTTCAGATCAAACATGGAAGAAACAACAAAACCAGAGCTGAGCTTACTATTGCGATGGATGAAAGAAAGTACGAGGAGATAGTTAAAAATTTGTGGTCCCTCCCATTAATTAATGGAAGTTTAGCAAGATTTACACCAGGTACAAGCAATAATTCAATATTGCTAGGCTAAAAGATGTTCCAAAGAATGCAAAGGAGGTTTTGCTACTAAGACAAGTTCGCCGCTTAGGTGCAAAAACAGTTCATATCTTCAATAATAGAAATGGTAATAGGAAAGGAGTTGCAGTTGTAGAATTTATAAATAGACAAGAAATGGAGAAGGCAGTTGCATCTAAAGCTTATTACTTTAATACTAAGCTTCAATGAGAGCTGGAGCCCATGTATGAAACTACTCAAAGGAAGAGGAAATTACATACAAAAATTTCCAAAAAGATGCATCAAATAGAAGCAAACAAGAATTTTCAAAAGAGATAGAGGTTGTAACGACGAAAGCAAGAACTGAAACAATCAAAGCATCTAAAGAGAATCCTTATACGAAAGAAAAATTAACAAGTACCGCGTTAGAAGGAAAGACCCATGAACTCGAAATGGATGAAATTAAGAAGCTTTTGTTGAAAATTACTAGCAGACTTGATAACATTGAAAGGAGTCAGTCTAGTTTGCCATCGCGTTCCTAACGGGCGCACCAGTTGTATATATGGCAGTAGATGAACCAGTTGGTTCAACGAGCAGGGTTCCTGGTGCTACTGTAGATAGGGGAAAGTTACTGCAAAAGGAAATAACTCTGAAAATAGGTTGTCACAATATTAATGGATTAAAAATGAATCAGCAAAAATTTGAAACACTAGGTTAGTGGTTGGATGAAGAAGCATTCGATATAATTGCAGTAACTGAAACAAATATGGATAAGAAAGAAGGGTTTTTTGTAGGGAAGAAAGTCGAAAACTTCAAATTTTTTTGGTCAGATATATCGATAGATAAGAAAAAGGGTCTAGGGGTAGCGATAGGTATTAAACATAATTGGGAAAAATACCTTGGTGGCATAGACAGAATCAGTGAATTTATGATAGTAGCAAGGCTTTATTTCAAAAATATGGAGCTTGTTATAATTGCAATCTATATTCCCCCAAATAATGGAATCGAAATAGACAAGGTATTAAATGAGATTCCAAACATATACGACAAATGGAACATTCGAACGCATATAGTAATTTTAGATGACTTCAACTGTATAGTAGATTTAGAGTTAGATAAAATATCAGAGAGCAGAGCTGGTAATCATAGAGTTTCAAAAATACACAAATGGTTAAGCAAAAATGATTTTATAAACACTTTTAGGTTTCTACACCTGACAGAAAAGGAGTCACGTGGTCTAATAGTCAAAGTGGCACAAGAATCGATCAAATATGGGTATTAGAAAATCTAATGGAAAGTTTGACCACGGCAGAGATTTTAGATATGCAGTTTGTTACATGTAGTAACTACAAAGCAACTTCTATGACATTATGGCTCAACTCACAAATTTTTGGTACAACTGTGGCGATAGAAAAGAACAAAAAACATCACAGAATAATTTAATTATATGATCAGGCCACCGTAGAAAATTGGGAAGAGTATAGATCGGTATTGGATAGAAAGCTACAAAAGGAGAAGGCTGTTTTTGATAAGTTGTTTTGTATTAATGTTAGTAAAATTGGGAAAGCAAGTTGCCGAGTACAGCTAATAGACCAGGCTTGGAACATTATCAAACTGTATATTATTGAGGCAGCAAATAGAAGCATACCAAAGAAAAAGGTGTATAATAACCCTGGGCATAAAAAAGGTTCCAATAGAAGATCTAAGCTTTCTAAGTTAATTTTCAAAATAAGCAAGTGGATGCGTTCAGTAAAAAAGAACAATTTCAAGATTATGTCAGATGAGAAAAAACTAGACATTAATCTAGATATCGCAAAGCAAAACAAGAAGTTCAATCTTGATATGCCGTGGCTGCCGATGGGAGATTTGGAAGACTGGTATGATGATATGAAAGGATGGTGGCGAATTATTAATAAGAAAAGATCGGATGAAATAGAAAGATGAAAAAGGAAAGAAATAGAGGATTGTATAGAGCATAGATGCGAGATGATAGCTAATAACCAAGGAAAGATGCTGAATAGTTTACTAAACCGACCTCATAGTAAAGTTGTGGTGGATAGACTCTTTAAAGAAGAAGGAGCAACCAAAGTGTTAGTAACAAGTCCAAGTAAAGTCTGTGAGGAAACAAAAGTGCATTATAAAAACCAAATGAGAGCACAGAAGCCACAGAATTTCAGTAGAAGGAGTGTATGGTCTCAAATTTACAAACTAATGAATTGTATTCAGAGTATTTGGTTTCAAGATATACTATTAGAAATTACAGAAGAAGAGTGGTACCTGGTCCTACAAAGTCTCAAAACCAAAACGGGCTTCTGGAATCTCGGGTATTACTTATAGTCTGATTAAGAATGCTAGTTCTTCTACTCAACGCATCTTTCGCCAGTTTGCAAATTATTGCATTATAGAAACGACATTTCCTAAAGAGTGGAAATGCGCACAGATATACCCAATCCCAAAGGGTACAAGCTGGAATTATGATTTGGAAAATACTAGACCAATTGCTCTTTTAGAAACTTTCAGAAAATGCATAACAAAGATTTTGACAAATAGGCTATCAGCAGTTCTGGTTAAGCACCAAATTTTAAAAGGCTGGAATTTTGCCGGTTTGCCTGGAGGCTCAACTGAACACCTAGTACATATAAATAATATAATAGCAAAAGATGCAAAAGAAAAGGATGTAGAACTGTGGCTAGTGCTGCAGGATATGAAAAAGGCATTTGATTCAGTCTCGCTCAGTATGTTAAAGAGAGCAATGAAAAGAATCAAAATACCAGACAAAGCAATAGAGTTAATTTATTGCTCTTTGAGAATCATTCATCAAAAATCATAACGGCAACAGGCCTTACAGAGCCAGTAGAAATGGTGGATAGAATTGAACAGGGGGAGGTCCTCTCCCCACTGCTTTGGTGCATTTTTTATGATCCCCTTTTGGTAAGGGTTCAAGAGTCGGCTGAGTTGGGTTATTATATTAGTACTTCAGAACCTAGACTAGAACCAAGGGATCATATACAAAAAAAGGAGATTAAAGTAGCTGTAGTAGCTTACGCAGACAACACTACTTGGTTGGCGCCAAACAAGCAGGTCATGGAGAAGACGCTGTCAATAGCAAATGAGTTCTTTCAGATTAATGATATCCAAATTAATATCAAAAAGTCAAATTTGATTGTTTTCAATTCAAAAACCAAAGCAGAAGAAAGAAGTATTACTTTTGGTGATGAATCTATCACTGAGGAGAAGCCGCATAATATAACAAGATTGCTAGGTATTTGGTTGAACAGCAGATTGAACGAAAGACAAATATTCTTAAAAGCTAAAGGAATAGTGCAACAAACAGTACAAACATTGAGATGGAAAAGGCTGACAGCTAGCCAATTGGCGTATATCAACAACATGTGCATTATTCCTAAACTATATTACTTGCTTCAACTCTCAAGAATGTCAAAAGTATTGATCAACAAAATTCATCAGCCGATTATTAAATTAGCGAAGAATAAACTTGAGCTTCAGATCACAGCACCTAATTATGTGGTAACACACAAAAATATTGGAAACTTTCGAACTTTAGAGGCTGAGTTATTAAATAAGCAAATTACTAGCGTTCACAATCGATTAAATAACAAAAGTCAGATCAGTACAATTATGGAAATTAGAATTGAGCAAGGTCATAAACTGGCTGGCTTGGTGGAGGATTTCGGACTCTATAATGATGGAAACCCAAATCTCCTGGAAAAGCTATGGAAGTTTAACCAAACTATGTTGGTGTTGTTAAGAGCAAAAGAAATTAATATTTCTATTAGAGCATTACAAGATAGCTGGAAGCTATATGGTACTGGTACAGCAATCTGCAGTTTGCTTAGAGATAAAATAGTAATCAAATATGCCAGGGTACTGACGGCTCTTGACCTGTTCTTCCTGGGCCAACTTCTCAATAGATGAGGAAATGTACTCATCTCATGGAGCCAATATATGTGGTTAAAAGATAAATCAAATAGAGGAAGAATACCTCAATAGTTTAAGAACATTGAGGAAGCGGTCCTTGCAAATTCTTTCACAAGAGAAGTTAAACAAGAATTTCGAATTTCAGAAAAGAATAAACTGTCGCCCGTGATTAAGCAAAAGGAGGTTTCATTAGATAAGAGAAAAAGAGAATGGGTACTAATGAAGAATAGAAAGAGCGAAATAGATATACGAAGAGTAGTTGGGAAGAAAGAAAAGGAAGTGCTATTAGAAGAAGGGTCATCTGTCAATAAGGAGGGAATAAAATTAGACTAGTAGTGAATCAGGCAAATGAGGCAGATAAGGTGCAGTTGCAATGGATTCCGAAAGAGGAAATTTTTACAGCAATTCAGGGTGTTAAAACACAAAAGAGTGATTGGGTTTTTGATATATCAACAGATATAGTCGAAAACTCATTAGAGAAGGGAGTAGTTAAGAAGGAAGAAGTAGATAGAATCTCTAAAGCAAGCCTGAAAGCGGTAATAATCATAGATAGAATAGAAGTAGAACTGATAAAAAGACAGAAGTTTAGTATTATTGTGAGAATCTGCTTTTAGAGCAGTTAAGTAGAAATATTAGTGTAGCGGAAAAGTCATTAGTGTTTTATACAGACAGATCATTGCACAAAGAAATTTCAGAAAACAGAATAAGTTGTAAGCAAGGTTTAGGATGGATACAGGTTGGTAAAGATAGAAAGGAAATGATCAAAAAGGGGAACCTCAGTATACAAGGATGGCCTTCTTCGACAAGGACTAAATTAGCAGCAATCTGAGTAGTCTTATTATTGTCTGCGCAAAATAGTGTAGTCAAAATCTATACTGACAGTACAGCTGCAATCCTAGAAATTAATGGTTGTGAAAGGCACAGATCAAATAAGGAGTGGCTACGTCAGAAGAACTATAATTTGCTACTCAAGATTTTTGACACGAAACGAATTAAAAATTTAAAGGTGGAGATGGTTAAAGTCAAAGGACATAGCAACAATTATTGGAATGACAGAGTAGATATACTAGCGAAAGAAGGCCAGGCAGCCCCTTTTCTTGTAGTACAGAATACAGAACGAAGCTCAAGAATTAGGTACAATATGTACTGGCAAAACAATCTTGTTGAAATGCCAGTGCGAAAAGTCATTAAAGAAATTGAGGACACTTTGATAGCAGCAGATTGGAGAATACTAAGCGTCTCTAGTTGGCTGGAAAAGAAAGACTACCACCGTATTTGGGCGTGGGAAGGTCTATGGAAAAGAATTAAAAAGCAAAGTGGCGTGAGATGTACCTCAATGTATAAAGGAAGGAAACTCAATTTCTTGATCAAGTGTCTGTATAGTAAGCTCCCGACCCTTAGTAATCTTAGGATAATGCGTTCCGATCTATATAAAGATGATATATGTAAAGTATGTGAAAAAGATGCCAAGGAAATGCAGGATCATTTGGCAGTATGTGAAGCTCAGGAGACACGGTAGCAAAAGATTGAGGAGACAGTTGCCAAATTCATACTTGCACTTCTAAATGAAAATGGAAAAAGAAATGAAGTTTCAATACAGCAGCTCTGTAATTCTCTTTTTGGTGCCAGTACGCAGGAAAAAAAGAAAGAAGATAAGGCCTTATAAGGGGTTTATATAAGTCGTGTACTGAAGAAGACTTATTTAAGTTAGACCTTACAAGTAACGACATAAAATTAATCTTGCAGTATTTTCCTTTTATGGTATGGGATTATTTTCATGAAATAATCTGGAAAGAAAGATGCGTGGAATGGGAACAAAAAGAAAGAATCCAGCGGACGCACAAAAGAAACTGGCAAGGAAAGAAGGCTCTTTGTTCAAGAAGTATCATTGAAAGGAAGAGGCAGAAGAGGGACCCTAATTCAAGACATGCGGAAAACTCTGCTAACGAAAATGAAAGAAATATCGAAGATTTAAAAAGAAGAAGGATAGAGCAGAAGCAAGATTCTTATAATTTGTGCATGTCAGCAATAGGTGATAGAATATTAGTTGGTGGAAAGCCATTTTGGTGTGGCACTTAGGCTGGGTTAACACAGCCCCTAGTTTTTGAATAATCTTAAGCTAGTGCGGTAGGTTGCACTTGGACGCGTTAGGGTAGCCGGATGATGTCAGGCTTGCAAATTAGGAGTAAACAAGTGTATTAATTTAGTGATATACTTAGTATCTTAATAAAGTACTGGCAAAACTGCCAAAGTGTAAAAAAAAAAAAAATATATATATATATTATATATATTATATTATATATAGGACCTGATAATTGCTCTACCCCCACCTACCTAAAAAATCAGGTGATAAATAGCGCTCCTCTAACCTTGAAACTGCAATGCCTAGTAAATATTGGCAATTGCTTGTTCTTCGGATACATTCTTTGGAAATTTTCTGTATAATGAGCGGCTTTGCATTGTTAGTAAATGTTTAAAGCCGCTCATTCGTCTTTGGAGTTTCTAAAAATAAATTAAAAAAAAAAATAAAAAATTAAAATAAAGTGAAAATAAATAACAAAATAAATAAATTAAATTAAATTAATGAGTAAAAATATAATGAAAAATTAAATTAAATTAAATTAATGAGTAAAAATAAAATGAAATAAATTAAAAAAGAATAATAATAACGATAATATTAAATAATAATAAGAGTGAGATGTATATTGCCGATATTTATATATGTATGTTAATAATAATAATATACCTGCGATGCCTGCGTATTCTTTCTTCTTCTTTTTTTTTGTCGTTCACGCCTCGCCGGCTGCATTTTTTCCAAATACATCTCATGTTGATGTTTATGGTATTGCTGGATTACATATAGCACTTGGTTGTTAGTAGCAGGGTAGGCAATATCACGCATAATAGCCGGGAGGGAGTTTGTGATAAAATGATCTCTGAATTCATGCTATTGCTTGGCAGGGTCTGGTCTATCCCATTTGTTTAGATCCTTAATGACTAAGAGGATTTCAGTCTATTGTAATAAAAAAAATTATCAGATATTACATGCAAAATAAACCAGCTATTACTAGTACATTTATAATTTACGAATGCTGATTTTTGAAGAATTCTTTTTTAGTGTGGGTAATGTTTTTATTTTTCCAATTGGGTGATTTTGATAGCACAGGATGACAACACTAAACCAGTAATGTTATAGATAATACAAAAATAATACCATATAGTATTATTTTTGTATTATCTATAACAATACTGGTTTATTGTAAATTATGAATGCTGTCTTATATTTCTATCAGGACCCGATACTTATATCCAAACATAAAAAACGTACCTGGAGTGCTGCTACGATATCATTTTCACTACTAATATCAATACTTTCAATATCACTATTATCACTTTCATTATCGCTGCTACTGCTGCTAATATAAATTAGTGAAACTGAAGGTTTTCGCTTTCTATCTATATATATATTTATATATAAATAATAGTCTGGCTTAATACATAAAATTACACAAAACATAAAATCCCCGATATATATATTACCTTCTGAAGAAGATGAAGACGATGACCTTCTTCTCTTACTTTCACTTCCAACACACCCTTTTTTTTCATTATATTGTCTTCTATGTGAAACAACTGTATCCATATTTTTAATATGTAACTGCGAAAAAAAATTTTTTTGTGAATTGAAACAAAACTTAAAAGAATTGTGAATTGAAACAAAACTATAAAGAATAGTGAATAAAACAAGATGAAGAAACTTATCCTATTTATATTTATAACGCATTAAAAAATTACATATTGCTGATAACATAGTTGATGTATTTCTTCCCAAACCGTATACGCGAAACAAAAAATTGACGAACTAGAAGACATTACATCAATATTAAGACTTTATGGCAATATTATATTGAGAAATTACACAATAAAAAATCTGATATTAATTATGATCGAGCTTTAGTTATAT
>QKWP01002512.1:14257-39654 GCA_003550325.1 Gigaspora rosea | reverse complement strand
TTAGAATCAATTAGTAAAATTTGGAGAATTATAATATTTTATATAATTTTATTAATAAAAATACTAAAAAATTCTATGATTCTCCAAATTTTACTAATTGATTCTAACTTTATGCTCTAAGAAAATTTGTTCAGCACTCAAAAATATATATATTATTTGATTTATAAAAATAGATGTGATAATTTAGTTTTTAGCAAATTACTAAAAATTTATATATAATAATTGAATTTTTAGTAAATTTACTTGATTTTAGGGGTAGCAAAAACCTCCAAATTCATACAGATCGCTTATAACATATTAAAGATGTCCGGAGTTCTGGGGTAGCTTATTTTAGGCAGTAGCTTATTTTCGAACATATATGGGTATACATCTAATAAAGACCAAAGGCATAACCTTATCTTAAAAGAAAAAAATAATAATAACTTTTGATTCACTAGTCCAATTTGGATGATTTAACTACCAAAATGATCCTCTCAAAGAGAGAATTCTAACAAGCCCAAAATTACAAAAATCCAATCATAGAATCATAATATTGATATAGATTTGTATATTATTACTATATATTATTTATTAAATAAATACTATACAGTATATAGTAATAATGTACAAATTTATATTGATCTTATGATTCTGTGATTAGATTCTTGTGATTTTGGGCTTGTTAGAATCCTCTTTTTGAGAGGATCATTTTGGTAGTTAAATTATCCAAATTGGACCAGTAGATCAAAAGTTATTAACTAATAAAATTTTTACATATAATATTTTTAAATATATATTATATAAATAATATGTTGTATTAGCCTCAGAATAAAGAATATATAGTAACCTGGCTAGACCAGAAATGCATCCACATATTTGCGCGGGTAATACCAGCTCCTGGAGAGGAAATAGCCAATTGGAGAGTGCAAATTTTGACTATTCCGGATCAGCCCACGAAAAATTCAAACACACGCAAAAGAAGAAAAAAGTGAAAATACGCAAAGATTAAATGTTTAAATCGATTTTAGCGCACTAATTAAAAATAACGGGAATGAAATTTTACTTATATTAAGCACCACTTTAACTCTATAGCCTCTAATGTTAAGGCCCTAACTCTAAATTTTTATTTCACACACTTAGTTTATTTACAAAATCAGATTTCCTTTTTTGAGTTGTGTTACCCGCGCAAATAAGTAAAATGGACCAGAAACCCCTCCCTTCCTAAGAAATTAGCTAATTTCTAGCACCTCCCTTAGCAAAAATAAAAAATATAATTTATTTAAAAAAATATTTATAACATCAAATACAGTATATACTATGTATTGTTCATACACTTTATAGTAATATTATTAAGTTTGATATATAGAAAATTGGTACAAAGAAACTAAAATCAACAATAGAATCTTTATAAATAATGTATTACAGTAGTTAAAATAACTACTGTAAATTGCCGTATACAAGACCCAAGTCTTGTAAAGATGCTATAGAGCTTCTTTTCTAAACATGTTGCTCTATATAGTATAGCATAACACACACACCATTAAATTATAATTTTATTTTCGCTACATAACAATAATAGGCAAATACTGTGCCAAAAATAGGTTAGTTGACTTAGAAAGTACTGATTATAAATCATTGTCATAATAATAATAAAAACTTATCTGGGAATAGACCAATCTAGTTGTGCTTTTCAATTGTCTTGAAAAAAATTTTTTGCTTTAACTTGCTTGAAAAAGGTTAGCAAAATTTGAATATTAAAATTTTTAAAATTTTTATGTTTGCTCTGATCTTGTATCAATTGCTAATGAATAGCATTAGCCGACAAGGATATGTATCATTTCATTGTCTGGAGCGTAGCGGAGGACTTTTAAGGTTTACATATGGTGATACAAAAGTTACGTTTTTGATGCATCAATAGTTACATTTTTGATTTTTTTAATCTATTGCATCAAAAACATAATTTTGAAAATTCATGTCTGTTCGCATGCGTGATGCGTGATTACAGATTATATTGAACAACAACTGAATTAGGAACAATCTAGATCTAAATCTAGATCTTTAGATCAGAGATCTACTTTTTTTGCGTTCGCTTTGATTTATTTTTTTCAGTATGTCACTTGGAACTGAAGAAACCAAAATCTTGCAAGTAGTTTTTTTTTTTTTTTTATAGCTTTAACTAATACTGACTCTTTTTTTTTCTTGTAGATTTAGCTTCTCTAAAATGAAATTGTAGAGATTAGGACTGGAAGTTAAGTGGTTTTTTTCATTGATGGATTTTACTTTGTTGTTTTTCTTCTAGGTTGTGAAAATTAGGACTTGAAGATAAGTAGGTTTTTCTTCATCAACAATTTTGTTTTTTTTCTTCCGGCTTGAACTAATACTAACTTTTCTTGTAGCACTAGAATATTGGGTGAAGATTAAAACTGGTTTTGGAAGATAAGTATAGTAATTTTTTTCATTGTTTGCTTTTTTTTCTTTTTAGCTAAACTAATTATTCTTTTGTGGGTTTAGCTTTATTAGAACTTTGGAAGCAAAGATTAGAACTAGAATCGCATAAGTAGGTTCTCTTTTTAGATAGCTTTGCTGGATCAAATAGTAAGTCGTTTCAGTGTCGTCATTGTTGGAGTCTTCACAGGTATGATTTTACCGCCTCAACATTATCATTATTGGGACATGTCCTGGTTTAGTTCTATTGTATCAGTGTCGTTGTTTTTAAATTTCGCTTAATTAGGATAATTAATTATTTTATAGGTTTCTTTAATTTTTTTTTCTTTCTAGACTTGAACTATTCTTTTTTTTTCTAGATTAACTTTGCTGAAACAATGAGTAGGCCACTTTGGAGTTTTCGCAGATTTCACTATCTTAGTATTGTTATCGCCAGTTTTGGGACTTGTCTCAGTATGATTTTGTCACTTTAGTGTTGTCGTTTTTGGAGCTTTCGTTTAAGACAAGTAGTTTATCTTATCATTTGCTTGCTTTTTTTTCTTTCTTACTTGAACTAATTCTTTTCTTTTTTAGGTTAGTTTAGCTAAAACAATGGGTAGATCGTTTTGGATATAGTTTCATCATCTCAGTGTTCTTGTTGTCGGTTTTGAACTTGTCTTGGATTTTATCATTTCAGCGTTGTCATTTTAGAGCTTTCATTTTAAGATAAGTAGTTTCTCTTATCGGTTGCTTGTTATTTCCTTTTTTAGCTTGAACTAATTCTTTTCTTTTTTATGTTAGCTTCACTAGATCAATAGGTAGATTACTTCGCTATCGTCATTGTTGGTTATAATTTCACCACCTCATGTTGTTGTCGTTTTTGGGACTTGTTCTAGTATGATTTTGCCTCTAGGTCATCATTTTGGAACTTTTACTATCGTTTTGTTGTCTTTGTTAAAGACTCTATTTGTGGTCTTGTCACTTTTAGTGTTATCATTGTGCAAAGATTTTTTTCTTTTTTTGAGAGCATTGATACTGGGCATAACGGGTCTGATATATATTACTTCTTAATTGACTATTATGTAATAAATTAAATATTATAATGCAACATATATTAAAAGTTTAATAAATAAAAAAAATTAAACCATATACCAGTAATTGGGTTGTATCCAGATTAGTATCTTATAATTTTATTAGTTGATGATTGTTATTACAATAAATAGATTTTATTATTATTATATATAAGTTATTCATATATTTATATATGCATACAGTATTAATGTTAATTTATAACTAGTTTTATGCTCCAGACTTATATCTGTTCCCGATTCCTAGAATTTAACAATGATTATAATCATCAGTCATTGACAATAATTATAATCATTAGTCATTGTTATATATTAATAACTATACTGCATAATGGGATGTTTGGTAAAGTGATAAAGTAATTATCGATAAAATGATACATATGAATATATACTGTACATGTTATTCTGTAAAAAAAAATAATTTTTTATTAAAATATGGATAAAAGAAAATTATTAAAGAAATCTTCTATTTATTTATTCTTCAACATATATTATAAAAATTCAGACCCGCTTGAATTTATTATTTCTTTTAATTTAGAGTTGTTAAAAGGTTGATTCTTCTTAGAATCCAGTTTAAAGACTAACTTATTGTTATTTGTATGCATTTAATTATAAAAATATAAACTATATTAATAAAAAAAAGATCAATCATATTAAACATAAACAATTGCATATATGCAATAAATATTGTTAAATGTCTATTTAGCAATAGTTAATTTATTTTCATTTAAGCCAAGCAAGTGACCTTATGCAAGACATATAATTGGAAATTAAAGAAATATTCATTTACTTTAAAATCAAATATAAAAAAAAAAGCAATTATATCTTTCTAATAAAATTCACAAAAATGTCTCTACAAACTTTTTAGATAAAGATGTATATTTAAACGTATCATATTTACAACCAGATGAAGAAAAAGACCTAATATCAGATAATGAATTACCCTTATACATCAGAAAATTTTATACATAGATATTGATCGATATATAGCACTTAAGCATTTTATATCGATTATAAAATATTGTTATATATCGATTAAAATATCGTTATATATTGATTAATTGGATAAAATCGATATATATCTATAATTGTTATATATCATTTTTTATATTAAATTGTTATATATCTATAAATCGATTACAATCATAATTATTTGAAATGATATATGACGATTAGCAGATCTTTAACGATTACATAGTGTTTTGACCGCATCCCAAAAATTTCAACCCGGATCACTAGATAAAAAAAAAAAAAAAACAAAAATAAAGTTTTAAAAAATTTCCTATGCCTATCTAATCTATAATTTGTATCATAGATCATAAAAATATATTCCACAAAATAAAAAATAAAACTTAAAAAAAAAACACCACCTTTTTCACCTCTCTCTTTTCCTCCTCTCTCTTTTTTCCCTCTCTCTTTTACCCCTCTCTCCCTTTTACTCCTCTTTTTCTTTTTCTTTTTTCTTTCTTTTTTTTTTCTTTTTCTTTTTTCTTTTTAATATTTCGAATACATTTGAAATATTTTAGGATGATTTGTAACCTGGATCATATCAAAAACGCGTTTGACTAATACGGTATTTTCAAAATATTTTAATGATTTTTGATGATTGTACCACAAGATCAAATTAGAACTTGATTTTTTGTTTATAATTTAGATCTCCTATTAATTTTACATTGTTTTTTCATTTGTTTTTTTTTGGTTTCGTTTAGTTTCATTTAGTTTCATTTGTTTCATTTAGTTTCGTTTTGTTTTTTTTTATTTATATTTTTTTTTATTTTTAAATTTTTTTTATTTTATTTCTACACTTTATCACTAGCATATTGCAAGAAATCCAGTGACTTTTTGGTACTTAGCACAAGCTAACTCAGCCTTTCGACACTTTGCAAAAATACACAACTACTTTCTCTAGCAATTTCGAAAGTCAAGAACGCAAGTTTTTGCAAGTTTTTGCAAGGTTTCATTTTATTTGTTTTTTTGTTTCATGTTTTTTGTTTTTTGTTTTTTTTATTTTATTAATTTATTTTATTCCAGCATTTTGCGAAAACCTTTGACGATTTCTAAATTGCAAAAATACGAACTCGAAATGGAGATTTGGGGCTTTGTTTATTTTTTTATTTAGTTTGCTTACACTTTTGTTTGTTGTTTGTTTTCTTTTTTTTTACTTATTTTTTTAACTTTATTTTATTTTATTTATCCTTTACTTTTTTCAAAACTTTGTAAGAAAATGACTTGACTTTCCGGCACTTTACAAGAACACCAATTTTAACATCTCTGGTACTTTGCAAGAAGTCACAAATATGAATGAATATAATCGAATATAAGTAAATATGAGCGAAATATAATCGTTTATTTTTTTTCATTTTTGATTTTTTTGTTATTTTTTCAGTTTAGTTTTTTGTTTTTTGTTTGTTTTTATTTATTTTTTTTTTTATTTTATTTTATTTTATTTATTTCTTACTTTTTTCAGAACTTTGCAAGAAAACAATCTAACTTTCTGGCACTTTGCAAAAAGTAGCAAATATAAGTGAATATAAGCGAATATGAGCGAATATAAAGTAGGGTTTTAGCTGGGTCGGGTCTGACCCAACCTGACCCGGGTCAGACCCAACTCGGGTCGGGTTGGGTCAGATCAAACTCGGGTCGGGTCAGATCCGGGTCAGAAAAACCCGGTTCGGGTCAGACCCTGGTCAGAAAAACCCCGGATCGGGTCAGACCCGGGTTAGACCCAGGTTAATGTAGTGATCGGATCTGCAGCAATCACAGATCAGAATTTTGGGTTTCCCAAGTTCCTATTGGTCAAGCAAATTTTGTCACTCATTAAATGCTATAAAAAAGTGTCAATTCGATTGAGTAATTATTATAACATTTAAATAATTATTATACCATTTTTTAATGCCCTTATTAATGCCCTTAAATAACACAAAATCGTGAAATGTGAATTTTTCAAATTTACTTTTGTTGCTGGATTGCCTAATATTTACAAACTATTTTGGGCTAAAAAAGTTCACGAATTTGAAAACGTTTTGTATAATGGTCTCAAATTCAAGAATAAGTGCAAGTGCAAGAGCAAGTGCAAGAACACGACAAATGCTCCGCTATAGATAAAACATATGATTAATAAAAAAATAGTGAAGATATTAGCGAATATCAAAAAAAATTACATTCAACCAAATATTTAGATGATTGATTTCTAGAATTTTTGGTCGGTATTTTTTGCTGTTCAGATTATTTGATAATCAACTAATTTTCTTAATGACTCGTAGTTTATGTCGATCTACCAACCAATAAAATCACGGTTATGTTCAAAAGGTGATCAGTGTGCTAAAACTAATATAGCAATATAAGGTTTCTCTTTGCAACACTTATTTTAATGGATTGTATTTACCCATACTAAATTTAGTACATTGTACTAAATTATGATGGTAAATAATCCGGAATTTCTGCCAATTAAAAAAAGATAGCCGGTTCAAAAATTTAAATACTACTTACTTACGTTAAGGGGCTTCTATGATGAATTTATTGGCTTGTCGAAGAGTTAGAATCATGTGCCGATGATGGGACATTAAATAATCGATTGATCGATCTAAAAAAGTCTATGTCGCCCAAAAAAAGCAAGTGGACATTACATATCGATTTGTAATAAAAATTAGATCGTTGGAGTAATCGAATACAAAATAATGTACTTTGTAATAATGTCTGGTTTATACAATACGTTGTATAAAAAAAGCAAAATGAAAGCTGGTTAGTATCAGGTACCAAAGAACTATGTGAGAAAAAATACTTTGTTGTTTTCTCACGAATTTGTTTTTTTTTTTGCTTGTTCCCTGTTTTTTTTTCGTCAAATTACAGAATTGTTTTTTCTTCTTTTAACCTTGAAAATGTGAAGAATTTCAAATAAAATTAAAGAAGGTGCCAAGGTCTTGATTTTGGCTCAGTTATTGTTGAAGATCTCATTTACTTTTGGGAGACTTGTGGAAAAAAAAAGGCTTCTTGCAACAATTCTAAGTGTAGCTCCAGGTAATAATCGCTGGGTAATTAATCTTGATTTACAACCAGAAAAGGAAATAGTGATTTCAGCAGGTCGTATGAAGTTTGGATTTTTAATGCAGGTGCTTATCCTATCCAAAATAATGAAAACGATGAACAAAAAGAAGCAAATAGTGATCAAAATGAAGATGAAATAGTGTTAATAATGTAAATAATATGCTGTGGACTGATGAGATTGTTACCATTGATACTCGTCAAGTATCCCGCTCCTATAATAATACACCAGCCATTCATATTTCTGATATTGCTAATGCAACTCCTAGACTGTTCTTTGAGCGTTTTATGCCCATTAATTTTATTATGTCAACAGTAATTCCATCCACAAATAAAGTTGCACGTGAATGTGAACAAGCATGGACTGACCTAACTTGGATAGAGTTGGATCAAATCACTATTTGCCACATTATTTGCCTTTAGTGGCAGAGCCTGCAGAAAGCGAGCAGAAATTCTATATGTTTTTCTGTTTTCTTCATTGTTTATTATTTACCTGATTGAGCAATAATAAACAATAACAATAGCGATTTACAGTCGCCTTTCTCTAATCCGAACCTCTCTAAACCAAACACTATTAAACTCTCTCTAAACTGAACAAAATCTTCTAGAACATTTGTATATTTTATTATAAAGTTCGGATAAGCTATATAACTTTTTGAAAACTGAACTTTTTCAAATTTTTATATAGTAAAAAAAAGCAGTTCCGGCAGTTCAGATTAGAAAGAGTTAACTGTATAATAAAAAATAAGAACAATTGCTTTTACATTAATATGTAGTAGATATAAATTTTGATAAGTCAGTAAAGTAGTTGAGGCAACCATTTTTTATTTCATATATCTATTTTAAATTAATGACTGAGCTGCAAAGCCACCTACATGTATTACTGCTAGATCATTCGCAGTCTAACTAGAAATTATGTGCGGAAATCTTAAAACAGATTATTGAGCAAAAACCAAGCAGTGCAAACATCTTATAGCACGAATTAGGTTGAGTATTTATTCATGTTTTTAAAAAGCCAAATAAACAATAAATGCAAATTATGCAAAAAAAAATTAGCTTATATATAAATGAGGCTTATGATGTATTTTAAAAACTCAAAATTTAAATTAACTCTTTTTTCATTCACAAAATTATTATAATTGTATATGATGATAAAAAAAAAAGACAGATCCTATTCAAATTACTATAAAAAATGGAAAACAAGAAGAGTTAACTCCATATGCTAGAGATCGCATGTTCGACACCAAGTTATAAATATGTTATATCGATTATATGCAGTTATTATATATCATAGCACATAACACAAAACTAAAACTCTAATAAAATATTATCTCGAATTGGACAAAATAAATTGCGCAATTTTTTGCTACAACTAGTACAATATAAAAATGATGCGTCATTGGCAACCTATAATTTTATTATAAACTATTTTTCATGTCTAACTAGATTACTAGAAATTAAACCAAATAATACAATAGCATTAAGGCATAGAGGTGAGGCTAATTATATGATGAAAAGGTATAATGAATATGAATCAATCGCTGACTTGGAGGAATTGTTAAGAATTAAACCAAATGACATGCAAAAAAAAAGGTTTACTGGTAAGTGTAATATAAGATTTAATTGCTTTTTTTTGAGAAAATTCTAAATGCAATTGATGTTTGTATGTGTAATGCATATCTAAATTTATATAATAATCTACATTATGCATATTGTTTAAAAAAAAAAAAAAAAAACAAACTTACGCTCTCTAAAAAAAAAAAAAATTTTTTTTGAAAAGTTCAAAATTTTTTAAACCCGTTTAATTCACAAGCTACCAAAGATTATAAATATATATACCACAAAGTGTGCCAAAAAACTTAAAAAAAAAAGCCTGTTTTGAACGATTTTTACTCTCCCTCCCTTTCCCTCCCTCTCTTTTACCCCTCCCTCTTTTTTACCTCTCCTTCCCTTTTACCCCTCCCTCTCTTTTACCCTTTTCTCCTTTTTACCCCTTCTCACTTTTACCTTTTCTTTTCTTTTATTCCTCCCTCCTTTTTACCCATCCCTCCTTTTTACCCCTTTCTCCTTTTTACTACTCCCTCCCTTTTACCCTTTTTTCCTTTTTACCTTTCTCTCTCTTCCTTTTATTTCTCTCTTTCTTTTATTTCTTCCTCCCTTTTACCCCTCCCTCCCTTTTATCTCTCTCTTACTTTTACTCCTCTTTCTCTTTTTTTCTCTCTCTTTTTTACCTGCTGTGTTACTATTATAGACCAAAATTTTCATTAGCACATTTTAAATATAACATTTATAAAAATGATCCCATTAGCATTCTTTTAAATATACCTATTTTGCCATTTAGCGGTTTTCAAATATAACCTTTTTCTCCAATACCTACTTTTCAAATATAACCTTTTTTAAAAAATGGGCCCTCATTAGTTATTTTTCAAATATAACATCATATAGATTATTCAGGGTCCCGTCTCGACGAGCTCTACAACTTTCAATTAGTGGGCATGTATCGTTAACTTAGTAAGAAAAAAAGTTTTAGATGGAAGTACGCCACATTTTGCCTATAGTGATTTTCATATATAATTTTCATCACAGATTTTTATATAGTCGGCCAATCGTTTTTTGATGATATCTTACCATCCATTGGCCAATTTGGATAATCTAACTACCATTAGATGCATCTCGACGAGCTCTACAACTTTCAATTAGTGGACATGTATCATTAACTTAGTTTGAAAAAAATT
The DNA here is from genome assembly GCA_003550325.1 of Gigaspora rosea. Lineage (NCBI taxonomy): Eukaryota > Fungi > Glomeromycota > Glomeromycetes > Diversisporales > Gigasporaceae > Gigaspora > Gigaspora rosea. The sequence goes on along the minus strand of QKWP01002512.1, from coordinate 29,387 downwards.
TTTAGATGGAATATGCCATATTTCGCCTATTCTCCAGTTGACAGGCAGATTATCAAATAAAAATTTTTTTTAAAAAAAAAAGAAAATGTAAAATTTTTACTTTCGTACAAATAAAAAAATCAAATTTTTAGAATTTTTTGTATAACTTTGTGTAATATAATGAAATTGCATAAAATTTAGTATATTGTACTGTAGATCGACCAGTCATGCAATATAAATTTTGAGCTATGTTTACTTACTCAATTTTGAGGAATGACTGCTCAAAAAGTGTCTATAATAATTTAGTAAGCTACTGTATTAAAATTTTTATTATAAATAATATTCTGCAATTGTTTTTTGTTTTAATTTTTTACTATTATTTCTATTTATTTTGAATATCTGATGATTTGCGTTTTTTAATTAAAGACTAGGTCATCTTCTAAATTTGTTTGCTAAGATAAATTAACTTTTTAAAAACTAATAGTTTGAGTATTATATCAGCAAATTTAATAGAACATAATATTTTGAAATAATTTACGAAACCGTAATATCATATAAAATATTTTGAAAACTTGCAAAATATACAAATTACAAAATATTATGTAAGATATTTGAGAAATGTCTTATATAATATTTTGAATATTTTAAAAATATTAAGAATTAATTTAGTATTCACCAGTAGTGAAATTCACCGGTGATGATCTATCTATACATAATTATATGTAGCAAAACAAATAAAAATTAAATCTCTTTAATATTAGGATAAGAGTAAGAGCTAGAATGGGGCAGGAGGTATAGTTTATACCAAAATTTTATGAGAAAAATTTTTTTTTTGCATAAAAAAAAGTAGTTTCATAGACAAAATTTTTAGTTGGAAGCGATTTTTTAAAAAATTCTTATTTTTGTTATACAAAATTGTTTTGTAAGTTACATCTGATCCTTAATTCTAATTGGATTGGTGAAATTCACTACTGGTGAGCATTAAACTTATCCAAATATTAAATATATTGAAAAATGTGAGTGCCGAATTATTAAACTAACTATCAATATTCTAGAAATTTAAATTAGACTATTCAATAAATTCTTATAAACTTAAATATGAGCATAAGTTTGCATTATTTGAAATAAAATAGATAGAAAATTACAATTAAATATTCGAAATATTTTTATCTTTAATTCATTTAATGTGTTAAAAAAAATTTAAAATAGTTCGCATTTTTGGTTTTATATACTGTCTATGATCTTATCTTTCATTTACTACAAAATTAGTATTTTCAAAATAAATTAGAATTATTTTATATGTTGTACAATAAATTTAAGTATATATATAAACAACATTTAATTTATACTAAATTTATTGATATGTAAGGGCTTATTAGAAGTATGTTTTCAAAAATAACCTACATCCTAAGATAAGCTACCCCCTCAGTTTTGATCCAAAACATCAAAACACCTTTGACCCAAAAATAAGCTATACTTTGTTGAATCAAAGATAATTAGCAAAATTTTTAGTTCTGAAAATAAGCTATCCCATGATTGGTGAATGTTGCTATATAGTAAGGTCTAAATTTTACTAAGCAAATCGATTAAAGCCACATAAGTAATCTTGTTTAGCAGATCAAAATACGCATACTCTAAAAATTTTATTAATTTTTATATTCAATAGTTTTTTTATACAAAAAAAACTATTGAATATAAAAATTAGAAGTCAAATAATAAAAAGTTCTCTAATTTTTATGAAATTTTCAGAGTATACGTATTTTGATTTGCTAAACAAGGTTACTTATACGACTTTAATCGATTTGCTTAGTAAAATTTAAACTTTACTATGTAGCAATTATAATCAATTAACCAAAAATTACTTTATAAGTTACTTTCTGATTTTTTTTGCATATTTATTTATTGTTTATAACATATTTATTTATTGTCTACAGTATATTTATTTATTTTCTATAGCATATTTATTTATTTTACTTGTTAGAGTTTTGTATTCGAAAATAAGCTACTCTTTGTTGTGCTTTAAATTACTTAAAATAGTAAATAAACTGAAAATAAGCTACCTATGGTTTTTTTTATTAAAAATCGGCAAAAAAGGTAAGTTATTTTCGAAAACATATGGTAAAAGTTTTTAATAAGTAAAATTTTTTCCTTTTAGAAATTTAATCATAGGTCTAATAATTAATTAAATGAATCTTTTTTGCAATGTTATGAGACTATTAATAGTAATAAGTAATCAAAAATCAAAGATAAACAGTAAGTGTAAACTAATGTGAAATAAATTCAAATTATTTCAAAATAAACAGAATCATATTTATTTCAAATATTGAGTTAAAATATTTATTATTAAATAATTAATATTTCAAATAACATCTAAGTGAAATAAAATGTATTATAAAAATGATAGAGTTTAAATACAATTCGATTAAATTCGAAGCTTTTAATTCTAATTTATTCGAAGTTATTCATTATTTAATAAAATATTTAATTTTGATGTTTAATATTTTTATAATATCTGCAACAATTCAAAATAATTCCCAATTAGTTGAATTTTCAAATTCATTACCATCTATCATATATCTATATAATTTAGTTATAATTATTTTATTTATTTCACAAATATGCAAATATTTTAAAGCTTATAATTTATTGGGCCAACGATTGACTTGCTAAAAAGGTAAAAATTTGTTTTTTTTTTACTTTTAATAAACCCCTTATATATCAATTACTTTAGTACTTATAAATATATTGAAAATATATTGAAAAAAACTGATTACATAAAAATCTAGAATACTTCTAGGTAACAATAGAATAATGCATATTTGTGAAATTTTCTATAAATAAACATCGTTTGAAAAGTATTTTGCTTATTCTAAATATAGTAATAAAAGGTTAAAAAATAGTTGTTTGATAAGAGCTAATATATTTAAGCAAGTTGCTATATTGCACATTGTTATAATTTACTTTGAAGTGGTCAGAAGTTATTAAAGCTTATAATTTATTTGGCCAATGATTGAATAGCTAAAAAGATAAAAATTTTATTTTTATTTACTTCTAATAAATCCTTTATATATATCAATTACTAGTGATCCTGGCTGAAATTAAAAAAATTGGCTAAGCCGATTTTTAACTCGGTCAGATGATTTTTTCTGAAATCGGCTAGCTGAATTTATAGGTAAAAAAATTTTTTTCTATATATCAATGACTTATTGCAAATAATAAACTATTACATTTATTTTGTATACTTGATGACTAGGGTTCCTCAAATTCAAATCAAATCAAATATTAGATCAATTTGAATTTGATCAAATCAAATTGACTCTGATTTGAATTTGATTTGATTCAAATATTTGAATTTGAATTTGATTTGAATTTGAATTTTTAATAGTAATTTTCAAATCAAATCAAATATTTGTCAAATCAAATCAAATTTGACCATATTTTAATTTGATCAAATCAAATATAGTCAAATTTGAATTTGAATTTAATCAAATATTTGATTCAAATATTTGAAGATCAAATCAAATTGTGGAACCCTATTGACGACTTTATTACTAACTCAACAAGTGGCACATACACGGCATCTAACTTATTTAAAGTTGAAAGTAAGTACGTAAATATATACATAAATGTTTATTGCATACTCAATTTAACTTAGAAAGATTGTGCTGTTATTGATTAATGGTTTATTCACTTCAAAAATACAATAGTACAAATTTGTAATGATTACTGTATTATTATTATACTTGCTGGAATTGCCTGTAAGTATTAGATTAATAAATTACTTTTTGGGAATAGAAATTTGTCGCACCTGCAACATGTCGCACTCCCCGATTCGGCCAATCAAATCACACGATTTTGTAGGCAAAAAATTTTATTTTTTAAAAATTCAAAATTTTACTAGTAAAATGCAAAAATAAATAAGCGATATCAAAGCATATAATGTAAAATTTTATTCTGAACAACTTTTTCTAAGTCATAAAAATAGATTATCTTAGTAAAAAAAAACGTTTTATAAGAAAAATCAAAAATTTTGAACGTTAGCACATATAAAACTTTTTTTTACTAATATAAATCTATCTTTACGTTTAAGAAATATATGTAAAATTTTATGCTAAAAACTTTTTTTAAGTTAAAAAGGTAGATAGTTTTAGTAAAAAAAAAGTTTTATATGTGCCAACTTTGGAAAATTTTGATTTTTCTTATAAAATGTTTTTTTTACTAAGACAATCTATCTTTATGACTTAGAAAAAGTTGTTCAGAATAAAATTTTACGTTATATGGCATGCTATTTTATATAAATTTTATACTTTATTATGTAAAATTTTTAATTTTTAAAAAAATTATTTTTGCCTATAAAATCGTGTGATTTGATTGGCCGAACCAGGGGTGTGACATGTCGCGAGTGCGACAAATTTATTTTCCCTTACTTTTTATACTTGTTAAATACTTAGATATATTAAAAATTCTTTAAACTTACAAATTAGCCCGTTTGAAGTTAAAACTTTGTTATCATTATTATTTTTTTTTGTATTTACATAATGGAAGAAGAGAAATCAAACAATCATAAAAAATAAAAATATAGCCTTCTAAGAGTTGCTGTCACCAAATTCAACCAGGTCGCTAAAATCTATTTACTTGATTATGGATATGTATTGTTTTACCGACAATCACTTCATTTCACTTACAAGTTTATTTCAACGATAATTTTACTAACATTTCGATTCACTGACAAGTTTTTTTATAAACTGCACTAATCTTAACTTTTAATTCTAAACCTGATCCTAATGACAACACTAGAATTGCTTTGTCGATGAAATGGCTGTCGATGAAATAAACTTGTTGGTGAATTGATTGTTAGTGAAACAAGATGTCAGTGATTGCTTTTCAGTAAAATGAATGGAACTGATCATGTCTCTATAGCACACTGCTTTTAAGTTAAAATTCTTTGATGACAATCTTATTTCTACTGGTCCATTCTTTTAATGTCTTCTGAGAGTCATTATTATCTAAATAATTCAACTAGGTCGCTAATATTTATCATCGCTATCTAATCTGTTGAAAAAAATATCTACTGTTTATGCTTCTACAAAATATGGCTTTTAAGCTAAAATTCTTTAATACAATCATTGACAGTCTTATTTTCACTGGCTCATTATTATATTGCCTTTTGAAAGTCACTGTCACTGAATTAACGCTTTATAAAGTTATCCATACTATGTAGCTTTAAGTTGAAATTTTAATACACTCATTAACAATTTAATCGACTTATAATAAAAACTGCTTCATATATATTGTTGCTTTACAGTCTGTGTTTTACTGTCTGTTTTCTTAGTACTAGTATGTCTTATAATTGCCGAGCTGACCATTATATCAACTGATTTATTACTTCTATTTGTTTAATTTGAGAAGAATTCGGGTAGGTATCTTTAAACGAAAATTCACTTAAATGGCTTTATTATAATAGCTTATCTTAGATACTTGAATTAATAAATGTCAATCATAAAATCATACATATTTATTCAAGATCATGTATATCTTAAGGGCAGTATCATTAATCATCTGATTATTTTTTATCAGAGGCCTACTCCCCTATTTTTTAATATATATAGAGTCAGTTTCATATATAATTTCAACTTTTTTTACTCCACCTAGAAAATTACCTAATTTTTGTCACTCCCCTAATTCATATACTCGAATGTTTTGGCAATTTCTCATTAGTGTGTACGTACATACGTACCGGTATTATTTAATGCAAATACTTTGATCACTATATCAAGATAATGAGGTATTTATTAAAATATCCTAATTCGTATGTGTACAAGCGAAAATGAAGTTTTTGCTAATACCCAACGGTTCAGGATATTTTTATTATGAATAAAATTTGCTTTAAACATAATACACATCAAAAACATAACTTTTAATAGTGCTTGGCACACAATACTCCTTTAATATATAGTATAAGATTTTTACTAAATTAGGTTAATAAATTGTTGCATTATATAATTATATATAGTAGATATAATATCTTTTAATCGGGATTTACGATAGTATAAGTACATTTATTTGAAAATTTTTTGGCTAAGCCGACTAAGCTGATAAAATTTCATTAGCTTGGTCGGTCAAAAAATTTTGATCGACTAGGATCACTATCAATTACTTTAGTACTTATTAATATATTGAAAACCCAATTATATAAAAATCTAGAATGCTTCTATTTGTGAAATATTCTATAAATGGACATCGTTTGATTTCAAGCAGATTAATTTATTTAAAAGTAGGGAACCGCTATTTACACCATGGTTTTTGCTATTTGCACCATGGATTTCGTGTAACAGTAGATCATCAATTAACAATTTCTATTTGCACCATGGTAATATATGTTGCACCAATAAAAACTCGCCTTTTTTTGTAGATTAACAGTTATTCGTACTACTAATAGCGTATAATATTACACGAGTCTTATTTTGGTTACTTAATCTAGTAGGCTTGCTAACCTAATTTTAAAATGCGGGCCAACCCTAACCCTAATTTTATAATGCGGGCCAACCCTTACCCTAATTTTTTAAGGCCTTAAAAAATTAGGGTAGGGTTGGTCCGCATTATAAAATTAGAGTTAGGGTTGGCCTGCATTATAAAATTAGGTTAGCAGGCCTACTAGATTACCAAAACAAGATTTGTGTAATGTTACATGACATTAACAGCGCGAAATAACTATTAATCTACAAAAAAAGTCGAGTTTTTATTGGTGCAACATATATTACCATGATGCAAATAGAAAAGGTTGATTGATGATCTACTGTTACATGAAATCCATGGTGCAAATAGCAAAAACCATGGTGTAAATAGCGGTTCCCTAAAAGTATTTCACTTATCTTAAATATAGTAATAAAAGGTTATAGTTTGATAGAGGCTAATACATTTAAGGAAGTTACTATATTGCGCATTGTTTTAAGGGAGCTTCCAGAAATTACATAATTTTTTGGTGGGTAGATGGGGTTCTGAAAATATCAGGTTATAATTATAATTTTGGTCAAATTTTTATAATTTTGATCAAAAGTATAAAATTATAAAATTATTAATAACTATTGTTCTACTAAATCAATTTAGATGATTTAACTACCAATATGTTTGTCTCACTGAGACGATTCTAATAAGTCCAAAATCATTAAAATCTAATTACAGGATCCCAAGGTTGTTCAACTTTTGTATAATTTTAATAGTGATTTTTAGAATCACTAAGTAAATTTCTTTAATATTAAATAACTTTTGATCCACTGGCCTGTTTTGGATGATTTAATTACCAAAATGTTCGTCTTAATGAAATGGTTTTAACAAGCCAAAATTGCTAAATTCTAATTACAGAATACCAAGATCGATAAAGATTTGTATTGTTAGACAAACAATAAAATCTTTTTTGATTTTGGAATTCTGTAATTAGAATTTAGCGATTTTGGTCTTGTTAGAATCATCTTACTGAGATAAATATTTTGGTAGTTAAATCATCCAAAACAGGCCAGTGGATCAAAAGCTATTTAATATTAAAGAAATTTATTTAGTGATTTTAAAAAATTACTATTAAAAATTACACAAAAGTTGAATAATCTTGGGATTTTGTAATTAGATTTTAATGATTTTGGGCTTATTAGAATTGTCTCAGTGAAACAAACATTTTGGTAGTTAAATCATCTAAATTGGTCCAGTAGAGCAATAGTTATTGTCATTTTCATAAATTGAAACATATAAATAAATTTTAAAAAATATAAAATTTGATTAGCTAATAAAGTATCAGGTGTGGGTAGGTGGAGTAAATTTTGAAATTTATTAGTAATAAAATATTATGTAATTTCTGGAAGCCCCTTAACATCAAATTTACTTCGAAATAATTAGAAGTTATTAAAAACATTAAACGAGAATAGCGAAATTTTTTTAATGTATTTAATATATTAAATAACTTTAAATTATATAAAAATAGTTTGAATTTTATTTATAAATCATAATATGGTGGTGAGTCAGTAGAAAAGGGTCAAATTTTTTCTAAATAAAAGTTTTCTTGACTTTAAGCTTAAATATTTTTTTTTCACTTAGGCAGTTTCGCCAGTATTTTATTAAGATACTAAGTATATTGCTATATAGTACACTTGTTTACTCCTAATTTGCAAATCTGGCATTACCCAGCTGCCTTAACGGTGCCCAAGCACACCCTGCCGCACTAATTTGAAGACGAATCTAAAAACTAGAGGCTATGTTAAACTAGCCTAAGTACCACACCGAAATGGTTTCTTCTCTTCTTCATATTCCTTAACTAACAAGAAAATTACTAAGAACAAATAAGGAGAGGGGTAAACAAAAAAGATCAAAGCCAAGAAAACAAGAATACAAAAAAAAAAAAAAAAACAAAAACGAAAAATGGAAGAGGAAAACAAAAAAGAAAAAAAACCACATGGTATAGCACGAAGGCTAGTCTAACAAAAAAAAGAAACAAAAACCAATGAAAATAGAAAGGAAATACACTATTATAACCCGTGGTAGGTTGAATAAAAAATTATATAACAATTGCAACTATTGTATATCTCTACTATACAGCAACGCTTTAACTAATATCTTTTTCTGACTATATGTCCAACCTCGGATATCCCTAAACCATCTGACTGGAGCAACATTGTATGGAGTAGCACCGAAACTGTATTCGTAAACAAATACGTCACGTGGTTGCATTCTACTGAGTCCGTTTGAATTTGGAAAATAAATACTGCTGATTGTTTGGAGGGGGTAAGCCAAATTGCCACTTTTTGTCGAAACTTTTGGAAAAAAAATGGCAGGAAGGTGAGAGGAGTGTTAGAAAGTTTCCACTTGTAGTTTTTAAGCGAGGGTGTGTTCTTCTTTAACAGAAAACTCATCATTTCCTTATTCCACCTTTTTGGGAGCTGACCCTGGTACTAGATTTTTCGGTAAGTGATAAACTCTAAGCCTGTCAGCAGGCAGTCTACGAACTTTGCCTCTAAACGACAAGTGCCGTCCCAGCGGTAAGTGATGAACTCTAAAGCTACTAGCAGATAGTCTATGACCTCTATCTCTAAATAATAGATGCCGTCTTACGGGATTTTTCAAAAGTCTCCGGCTTATCTTAGTTTTTAAATAAAAAGTTTTTAGAAATTATATGTACAAGTGATCGTCAGAAAGAGTTGTGCTATTTTTTAAGCTTAAATATTTTAACAACTATCTTAATAAATTTAATATTTTTTTATTTTAATTCTATATAATTTCAAGATTAAAATAAAAAAATTTATAGCAAATTTGATTAAATAGTTATTAAGATATTTTAATTTAAAAATTAAAAAAATTTTACTAAAAATGATTTGTCCCTTTTCTACTGACTCACCCTCATATTCTGAAAGTTATATAAGTAATATATAAAAAATTGATAACCTTAGATAAAGCGAATATATTTAAATGCATTTGTAGTTAATAAGAAATAATTAAAAAACTTGATATATGCAAAATAATTTGATTACGTTAGAACTATCTTGAAAATATTTAAAATAAATTTAATTTCCCTATCTTCCTCTTCGTAATTTTCCTATCAACTTCATTTGATACATTAAATTCTCTCTTCTGTACAAATTCCTTATCTCATTTATTACATTTTTCTGCTTAATCTTTAATTTAACTAAAACCGTTTGTATTTTTTCTTTATTTTATTTTTTATTTTTTATTTTTTTTTGAACTTAGGCAGTCTCACTAGTACTTTTATTTAAAATCATTGAATTTGAAACCAAAAACAAATATTTATCTAAATTCTAAGTCTGATATCATCCAACATTTCGCTCAATTCGATGAATTTTTAAATGCAATCTGCCGCACTGTTCCAAACTTAGTTTGAATCAGAATGCCTTATCATGACTGCCTATTTTTTAAACCTCTTTCTCTTAGCTTCCTAAGTAGAAGTAATCTACTAGAAAAAAAAATATCACAAAGTAAAAAGGGAAAAAAATATAAAGGGGGAAAGCTTCAAACCTTAAACGAAAAACTCAATAAATTACAATAAAACAAAATAGAAAGAAAAAGAAAGAGGCAAAAAGCTGCAGTACATGATGGCGAAGTGCCGCTAAGCGGCATAAAAAAACTCAAAATATAAAAGAAAAATCTAGAACTAATGATAAAAATTATATAATACTGCACAAGGAAATGCCTTGCCAAAGTATTATATATACATTAAAGAAACAAAAAAATGTTCTGGAATTTAGTTCCGCAGATCTGTCTACTCCACTGTGCCACGTCTTATTGCACATCTGTTCCTGTTTATCAACTTGCATTCCTTCTTCCCGATTAGAATAGGAACAACAATACCAATCTTTTAGAGAGGGTATACTTATAGATAGCGGTGAAATTAAATTTTAATTTTGTAAATTTCAACTGTTGAAAATTAAATTCAACTGTTGAAACTGAAATTATTTTCAACAGTTGAAATTAATTTAATAGTTAAAATTAATTCAACTGTTGAAATTAAATTAACTGTCAAAATTAATTCAACTGTTGAAATAACTTAATCATTAAAATTAATTTGGCTGTACCAAGAATAGAGTACAATATAGTGTATATTATTTGAGAAGTGAAATGATGTGAACAAATACTGTTCTTTGATTGGTTATATTTTTACATGCCATTGTGGTCCGATTTGCATTTTATATTAAACCAGTTTGATATGGTTTTCATATATGATTATCCCTTTCAAAGAATTATTTTAAGTATTTTAAGTTTAAGTTATGCCCCGTTTTTTGTTTGATTTATTTCTAATATTACTGGTTTTGTCTATTGATATATAGGGTCCGGAATGGGCTGGGCCAAACCCGGAAATTTATGGGCCAGGCCGGGTTTGGGCCTAGTTTGGGCCCTAATTTTTAGGCCCAATTTTTTATGGGCCGGGTTTGGGTTAGGCCCGCTAATTACTGGGCCAGGCCTGGGTTTTTTGAGCAAGCCCGGGGTGGTTTAATAATACCCGATAAAAATGCTAAAAAAAAAATAAAATAAAAAAAATAAAGTACATTGTTTTTTTTTAGCTAAAATCTGGTTATTTGTTAAAAAAAATAAAGATTAAAATTTTTTTTTATTTATTAATACCTTATAATTTATTTTAATACCTTATAATAAAACCGTAACAACTTTCTGATACAGTATAGTCTTTTCTTTTTTAAAATTGTGTAAGTTAGAAATTTTTGACCGAAATTTAAATATTAGCCAATTGGCCGTTGGCCGTTTGCCAACCGATTCATATAGAATACGGATTGAATAATTGAATCCAGATTCGTCCCGATTCAAGTTATATACATAACTCTAGTAAGTGATTAATACTGCAGTATAAGTGAAGCTACTATAATTTAAACTTATTAAACCTAAGAATAGTTTTTTGTCTTATTATAAATCTTCATCATGACGACTAATTCACAGACCACATCAAACATTTATTTAATGTTATATTTTTTAGAATATAATTTTATTATTTTACGATTTCTATAAAACTCGTGGGTACAAGAAAATAGAAGTTACTGGCTAGTTTAATATCAAAATTAAGTGGATTATTTACTTACATATTTTATAAAATCTAATGCATTTCTTGAACTGTCAAATTTCATAAGGTTTACTCTGTAGAATTGGATTCAAGATTGTATATAACCTAAATGATCATCATTCTTGACTTTATGTATACCATCTGATCATATTGCCGCAAATTGATTTCCTTTAATACTCTGCAACTTATCAAATGGAATTCATTCAATGATCTCCTCGTGGTTTGTAGTCTTAAGCTGAAATTTTTTAATGCATTCATCAATATACTCATCTCCACTTGTCCAATCTTGAGCTGCTTCCCAAGGATCACATAATTGGCACCAGGCAAAAAAAGTATTATGTTGTCTACAATATTTACATTCTCCAAAAAACTCATTTCTTATAGAATTGAATTCATCTGGCACTACTATCATATATCCGCTAGTTGTTGTATCTTTAGTTATTCCATAAACTATGCTATCACTTAATTGCATATATTGTTCAAGCTTATAAAATAAGTTAGTAGTTATCTATTATAATTCATTGATAATGATTTAAATTTTACTTACTTTTTCTATAAATTCTGAAGCATTTAAACTAGATAACGATATGAGATTAACAACATAGCCTGCTATCCAGGTTGGCCACAAATAATATTTCACATTCGTTTTTTCTAATTTTTTGCAAATTAGTTAATTTATTAAATGGAATCCATTCAATGACCTTCTTACAGTTTGTAGCCTTAAGTTGAAATTCTCTAATACATTTATCGATATATTCATCTCCACTTGTCCAGTCTTGAGTTGATTTAAGATGATCACATAATTGGCACCAGGAAAAAAAAGTATTATGTGAACTGGATATGTCTGGTATTACTATCATATATCCATTGGTTGCGCTGTCTTTAGTTATTCCATATATTACCTGTCACTTATTTGCATATATTGTTTAAACTTAAAAGATAGATTAGTAGTTATATATTATATTTCATTAATAAAGGTAAAATTTTAATTTACTTTTTCTATAAATTCTGAAGCATTTAAACTAGGTAACGATATGAGATTAACAACATGGCCTGCAATGCGTGATTGTTTATAACTACATTCAGATTTTTCAACTTTCTGGATGCCATTTAGCTAGGTTGCCACAAATAATACTTCAGATCCGTTTTCTCTAATTTTTCTACTAAAAATTCTCTTAAAAATATGTTTTTTGAACTCACTACGTTTGTCTTTTATGTATCTAATTTTTTGCAAATTAGTTAGTTGATCAAATAGAATCCATTCAATTTTAGCCACTAGTTTTTTGATTAAATTTTGATGACATATTTTTGATTGATTAATCCGTGTAATACCCCAACTTTCATATGATATTCGTACAATCTTTATCCAATTTAGAAGCGATTATCCCTGTTATAACGTAAACTTTATAATTTTTTGAAAAATCCTTTATTTAATAATGTATTCAAAGCTATTTTTAAAATAACCAGTCCATAATTGAAATCATAGATCACATACATGGAGATTCAAAATTTTATTTGTAGAAATTAGCGGGCCTATTTGGGTTAGGTTTGGGCTGGGCCTAAGGCCCGTCCAGGCCCGTTAGTTGGGCTTTTTTTTTTCTTGGACCAGACTTGGGCTCATAAATATTTTGTGGGCCTAAGTATCGGCTCTATTGAAGCCCGCCCAACCCGGCCCATTCCGGACCCTATTGATATATTGATTGATTTAAGTATTCAAAAATATATATATATTTTTATAATATTTACTAACGCTATTTACAACTCCATTCTTATACAAAATGCTTCTTATACTGCATTTCATCATAACACCTGAATAAGTTAAATTTTTAGATGCAATTAAATAATTAAAATTAAAAAAAATTCTATACAAATTTAACTTCTAATTACAAAATATTGAATAAATACAATATATTATTAAAATTTTATACTTGATTAATTATATTATATAATACTGTACACATATAGGCTAGGATATAAATAATTTATTAGTTAGTATTAATAAACTGTTAAAACAATTATTTTTTAAAACTTCTAATATAATCTACTAATATTTTGATGAGCAAGTTATAATCAAAAATATTATTACAATTTAATAATTGTTTTATCGTGATAGTACCAAATCAGCCTTAACCGCATACAGTATTATATAGGGTGAGTAAGTAAAAAAGGGACAAAACATTTTTAGTAAATTTTTTTTTATTTTTTAAACTAAATTATCTTGACAACTATTTAATCAAATTTGCTAAAAATTTTTTTATTTTAATATTGAAATTATATAGAATTAAATAAAAAATAATTTACTAAATTTATTAAGATAGTTGTTAAGATATTTAAGCTTAAAGTCAAGATAACTTTTATTTAGAAAAAATTTGTACCTTTTCTACTGACTCACCCACATATGTCGATTTGTAGTAAATCAAATATCATACTAAAATTTTGTTAAGCTTGTCAATAGCATTGTGCTAAATTTTTGGTCCGAAATAAAATAGAAAGCCTTATTTCAAAACTTAATTAATGTAAGTAAATGAAAGATTTGGGAGTTTGGGTTTTGATTCTAAATAAAGTACAAACAACGTAGTAATATAAAGAATTAAAAAAAATTTTGGGCCATAACTCTAGATAACTTAGCTATAACAAAAAAATAAAACTTTGAGCATTTGGATTATAACTTCCAGACTTGGTGTATAGAATTTTTAATTGGTGAAAAATAAATTATTTAGCCAATCGATTTTATTATCACAATAACTAAAAAAGATGATTAGAAACTATAATAGTTGTACTAAAATTTAATAATCGTGTTTTGCAACAAAAATTTTGACAAAATTGCTATTAGTATTACTTCAATTAATTGTAGTACTTGTGCATGATCTCTTTAATTAACTAATCACTTTGAGAGAAATGCTTGATAACCCTTAAACTGTTAATTTTAATTTTAACTATTGATTTAATTTCAACAGATGATTTAATTTCAACTATTGATTTAATTTTAACCATTGATTAATTTCAACTGTTGATTTAATTTCAACGGTTGATTTAATTTCAACTGTTGATTTAATTTTTGTATGTAAACTAGAAAACGGATACCGTTAGTGTCCGAAGCCAAAAATGACAATTAATAAATACAAGTTTACTTAGTATAGTAAGTTAGAATTAATTAGTAAATTTTGTAAATTATAAGAGTTTATAGAATTTTATTAATAAAATTCTATAAAATCTTATAATTTCCAAATTTTTATTAATTAATTCTAACTTTATGCACTAAGTAAACTTGTACAACATTTAAAATACATCAAAATTAGAATTATTTTTATTTTACTTGAAATTTGGAGAAAATATGCTTAAATTTGACTTTTTTGATCAAAAATCAAAATTTATGCATCTATTCTTTAAATTTCAAGTAAAATAAAAATAATTCTGCTAAATTAATGTGTTTTTAGGTTCTGAACAAGTTTACTTAGTGCATTAAGTTAGAATTAATAAGTAAGGTCTTGTGAATCATATAAGATTTTATAAAATTTTATTAATAAAATTCTATAAAATCTTATGATTCATAAAATTTTATTAATTAATTCTAACTTTATGCAC